>CM060921.1:231564374-231825724 GCA_030737875.1 Allium sativum
TTTTGTACTGATTTGAATGCCCAAAAAATAGTTTAGCTCACCCATGCCTTTTATAGCAAAACTTTTGTCAAACTGATGTATGACACCGTTAATGGCTGAATTATTGTTGCCAGTGACCAATATGTCATCAACATATACGAGTACATAAGTAGTGTCATTGTTCTGCATATTTATGTATAATGAGTTGTCAGACTTTGTCGCTTTAAACCCCAGTCTGTTCAATGTTACCTTTAGCTTGTCATACCCGGCCCTTGAGGCCTGTTTTAGCCCATAGATAGCTTTGTGTAACATGCAGGCTTTGTCTTTGTTTAAGTTCTCATAGTACCCAACTGGCAACTGCATATACACTTCTTCACGTAGTTCGCCATTTAAAAAAGCATTTTGAACATCCAATTGTCTGATCCTCCAATTCTTGTTTAGAGCAATGCACAACATGATACAAATAGTTGTGGGTTTAACAACCGGTGAGAATGTCTCAGTGAAGTCAAAACCATATTGCTGAGAATAACCCTTAGCCACCAACCTGGCCTTATATTTAGATATGCATCCATCACTATTCCTTTTAATTTTAAAAGTCCATTTACATACCACTATATTTCTATGATGAGGTTTTTCGATAATACTCCATGTTTGGTTATTAATGAGTGCATTGAACTCTATGTCCATAGCTTTTCTCCAATATTCATGTTTGACAGCCTCTTCATATGTGTGTGATTCTGTGTTGTACATGGTTGCATTGTAGACCTTTGGTTTGAAAATACCCCTTTTCGATCTTGTGATCATAGGATGTTGTGTCGTAGTAACTGGTTGTAATTGTTCCACCTCTTGATTGTTGTCATTATTGTGATTCCCTGATCTGCCACTCTGAGGTGTAGGAAACTGAATTTGGGGTTCATCTTCTTGTTCATTAGTGTTATCTGTACTGTACCCTGATTTTGTACTAGCAACTGATTTATTGTCATCAATCTAATCTTGACTCGATTTGTTGGCAATATCAGACCATTCTGGTATTGTTGGCACATCAGGTAGAATTATTCTGCGTCATGTTTTTCCTTATATTTGATGTTATTGCTATAATCTGCATGTGGAAAGACACTCTCATTAAACATAACATGTCTAGAGATAATTATTTTTCCTTTGTTGTCTAAGCACTTGTACCCTTTCTGATTGTTGGCGTAACCCAGAAAAGTACAAGGGCTTGACCTTAGGCTCAGCTTATGATCGTTATATAGTCTAAGCCATGGGAAACATAGGCAACCAAATACTCCCGAGAAGAAGGCTCTACGTTTTGCACGAGGGTTAAATGAGCCGTTACAAGGTCTAGCTATGTCACACATACCCATGGGGGCCACTTTCGAGAGCCTGGTAGACATGGCATTGCTGCAGGGAGAGGATAAGAATGGGAAGAAGGAAGTCAAGCCCAATGAAACTCAGCCTAAGAAGACAGACTCCAAGTGGGGAGGGAATCAGAGTAATCAGAATAACAAGAACAACAAGGGCAACAAGAACAAGGCAAAGGACACAAGGAAGTGCCACTTCTGTGGGATTGTTGGGCATGTAGCCAAGGACTGTAGGAAGAAGAAAATGAAATTGGGTGGATGCTTTCATTGTGGAGAGACGGGACATTTTAGCAAGGATTGCCCTAAGAAGCAAGGGCATGGACAAACTCAGCGCGCAGGTTCATCTGGAGGGCAAGTGCATGCTCTCAACACCGCTCCAGTTCAGGACCGAGGTACTATTTCTGTGGAGAGAGTCTTGTTTATATTTCTGGTTTTCCTGTTCGCACTTTGTTTGATTCTAGCGCATCACATACCTTTATTTCCTCTGATGTTGTTGAAAGTTTTCACCTAAGTACTAGTCTTGTTGAGGATCCAGTTAGTGTTTCAAATCCGATTGGGGGTTCAGCCCATTTGTCTATGATCTGTATGGATTTGAGGATTTCTATCTTGACCGTAGAATTCTCGTGTGATGCTTATGTTCTCGGGTTCACGGGATACGGGTTGATCTTGGGCATGGATTGGTTGTCCCGCTATGGAGCCATTCTCGATTGTGAGCATAGGGTGGTGAGACTCATGACTCGCCTTGGCAATACCCTAGAGATTTCTTGCAACCCGCTAGATCCCGTCATGTTATGTTATCTTGAATCTCTTGACTCGTCTATCGATGATCTGCAATCTGTAAGGGTGGTTCGAGAATACCTTGATGTTTTTGAAGAAGTTAAGGGGTTACCCCCTAAGCGAGAGATAGATTTCCGCATTTATCTGGTTGATAATGCTAAGCCAGTCTCCTTACCAGTTAGGCACATGGCCCCGCGGGAAAGGAGAGAGCTCAGTAAGAAAATCAAGGAGCTTCTTGAGAAGAATTTTATTAGGCGAAGCATTTCCGAATGGGGTGCTCCGGTGGTGTTCGCTACTAAGGCGGACGACTCGCTTCGTCTATGTGTTGATTATCGAGAGCTGAACAAGCTGACCAAGAAGAATAGGCATCCATTACCGAGGATAGATGACCTCTTCGACCAGCTTGTTGGTGCTTCTGTTTTCTCTCAGCATGATTTAGCCACCGGATTTCATCAGCTTAGAGTGGCCAAAGACAGCATTGATAAGACTGCATTTAGGACTCCGGACGGATTCTTTGAATGGCTTGTCATGCCATTCGGCTTGACTAATGCACCCGCCTACTTCGTAGATTTGATGAGTAGGGTGTTCAGGGAGTTCCTTAACAAGTTTGTTGTTGTCTCCGTGGATGATATTCTAATCTTTTCAAAAGACGAGGAAGAACATGCTAGACACCTCAAGGAGGTGATGGATACGCTTAGAGCCCATCAGTTGAAAGCCAAGTTCTCCAAATGCCACTTTTGGAGAAAAGAAGTCCGATTTCTTGGGCATATAGTTTCTAAGCAGGGTATAGCTGTGGATCCCACGAAAGTGGTTGCAGTTCAAGACTGGAAGACTCCTAGAAATGCAACCGAAGTGCGAAGCTTTCTCGGTCTGGCAGGCTACTATAGGAAGTTCATTAGAGACTTCAATAAGATTTCGGCCCCTCTCACTAGATTGACGAAGAAGAACTTAGTCTTTGCATGGGACTTAGAGTGTGAGCTTGCTTTTCAAAGGCTCAAAAGGGCCCTTACCACAGCTCCAGTTTTGGCATTACCCGATGGCGGTAAGATGTTTACCGTGTATACCAATGCATGTGGCACGGGGTTAGGCGCTGTTCTGATGCAGGAGAGAAGAGTGATATGTTATGGGGGTAGGCAACTTAAAGTTCATGAGAAGAACTACCCCACTCATGACTTGGAGTTAGCGGCGATTGTCTTTGCACTCAAGTCCTGGCGCCACTATCTTTTAGGCGAAAGGTTTGAGTTGTATACTGATCACAAATCACTCAAGTATCTCTTCTCGCAGAAAGATCTGAATCTTAGGCCGCAAAGGTGGATGGAATTCTTGGCATCATATGACTTCGAGATAGCTTATACCCCTGGCAAGGGTAATGTTGTGGCTGATGCACTAAGCAGAAAGAGGTTGACCCTAAGTCCTCTATTCGTTGAGATGAAGAATTTAGAGTATGTGGCAACCTTTGATTTCTCTTTGGCAATTGAGTCGATGAACGGTTCATTAGCATCTCTGGAACTCAGACCTACCCTTCTTGATCAAGTTGGGGCTTCGCAGAAAGAAGACCCTCAGATAGTGAAGATCATGGATAGGTTGATTCGTGGTGAGACGTCTAGTCACCTTGTTAGATATACTATTGGTGATAAGGGTTGGCTAAGGCATGATGGAAGACTCTGCGTTCCACAAGTGGGAGACTTGGTGCATAAAGTTCTCAAAGAAGCACACCACTCAAAGATGACTATACATCCTGGTGGAGATAAGATGTATAGGGATATGAAGCGCATTTTCTTTTGGCCTGGAATGAAGAAGGATGTGGCAGACTATGTTTCAAAGTGCAGGGTGTGCCAACAAGTGAAAGCTGAGTCAAAGAAACCAGGTGGGCTATTACATCCATTGGAGGTCCCGCAATGGAGTGGGAGAGCATCTCTATGGACTTCGTGGATGGATTGCCTAGATCAAGAAAAGGGAATTCGAGCATATGGGTCATCGTTGATCGACTTACGAAGAGTGCTCACTTTATCCCAGTAAAGAGCAAAAGGACTGCATCATGGCGGGCATCTGTTTACCTTCGAGAAATAGTGAGATTGCATGGGGTTCCTTCTAGCATAGTCAGCGATCGTGACCCAATCTTCACTAGCCAATTCTGGAATAGTTTGCAGGAAGCAATGGGTACGCAATTGAATCTGAGTACAGCCTATCACCCCCAGACGGATGGCCAAACCGAAAGGGTGAATAGAGTGCTAGAAGACCTTCTGAGGCTTTGTGTTCTTGATTTTGGTGGTACTTGGGAAGACCACCTTCCTCTTGTGGAGTTTGCTTACAACAATAGCTATCAAGCTAGCATAGGGATGGCACCATTTGAGGCTTTATATGGGAGGCCGTGTAGGTCACCATCTTGTTGGTGGGAGACAACAGATAAGCTTGTACTTGGGCCCGATATGATACGAGACACATCTGAGAAAGTTGAATTGGTGAGAAGACGGATGAAAGCGGCCCAAGATAGACAGAAATCCTATGCCGATAAGCGAAGGACAGATTTGGAGTTCGAAGTTGGAGACATGGTTTTCGTGAAGGTTTCTCCTTTGCGTAATGTGGTTCGCTTCGGAGCAATTGGGAAGCTGGCACCCAGATTCGTAGGACCCTTCCCTATCATAGAGAGAATTGGGAAGATGACTTATAAAGTGCAATTGCCCGAGAAGCTGTCCGGAGTGCATAATGTCTTTCATGTCTCGCATCTCCGAAAGTGCCTACATGAGTCCGCTGAGGTGGTTGAACCTAGCATTCTTGAAGACGTGGAAGTAGAGAAAGAGGCAACCTTGAGGAGAGCTCCGATTCGTATCTTGGGAACGGAGATCAGAAAGCTAAGGAATCGAGAGGTCAAATTGGTGAAAGTTCAATGGGGTGAAGCCGAAGAAGATGCAACTTGGGAGACAGAGGAGAAGATGTTTAGGCTTTATCCAATCCTTTTTGAGGGTACATTCTCGATCTCTTTTCCTCTTTAGCATATCTTTCTTTTGCTATCCATGTTTATCCTGTTTATCTTGTAACTTCGTCATAAGAACCTTAGGTAGAAACCCCTTGGATGAAACATGTATTTGAAACATGTTATGCTTGATGGTTGGAAATGGTTGCAAGTGTTTGCAAGTGGATACTCGTGGATGCATGATACACATTAGGCACTAAGATCGGCTCACACACCTTCATATTGCATATGCATGAGTGCTTATACTTATTCATGGCTGAAACTTGTTGTGTTATCTCATGGATGTTGCATATGGATGAATGTTATGTGCACTCATGTAGAAATTATAAAATTAGGCTAGGAATTTGCATACATATGGACGCATTTCACTAGCATACTTCGCATTAAGGAGATGTACTGAATCAGTAACCGCCTGATTTTCGCATTAGATAAATACATATACACACACCTTTGCATATGATCATATAGCATTTAGAAATTGTTAAGGACAATGGTTACTCGTGGGTGATGTGGTGAGTAGATGGATGATGGATGGTAGGACACGTTCTTCCTAACTTAGAGATTTCGGGGACGAAATCCTTTAAGGAGGGGAGAATGTAATAACCCGTATTTTAATAACAGGATATAACACAAAACAAGGCAGAATTAAATAATAAAATCTGAATCAAGGGAAACGGGCTATGCCATTGCGTCCGTCTCGGAAAAATATGCGAAATAGAGTCCGAGTTTTCAAAAATCGGAGTCCGTATGACCCGATTAAGGCCCAACAAAGTTTTCAGAAAATTTCTAAATAAAAACAGATTTTCAAATTCAAATGTAAGCTTGGAAATTGGGCCAGTTGGGCCAAGGCGGGAAAATTCCCGCCACAGTACCCAAGTCGACAGCCCTGTCGACTTGGGAGTCGACTGTGTCTGACCAGGTCGACAGCCCCGTCGACTTGGCTGTCGACTTGGCTCAGACGCCCAGTCCTGCCTGGTGCACCATCTTGAGAATGTGCTGAGCTAGGGGGCCAGATTCGATTTGGAGGGCAGAGATGAGAACTAGGGTTTAATCCTATGGTCTAAATCACTAGCCTAATCTATAAATAAGACCCTAACCTACCCTAAATCCTCATTAATCTATCCTACAACTAAACTATGGCAAAATCAATCCCCTCATGGCCTCCACTCTCTTCATAAATTCCTAAATCAATTTTCAAGAGATTCCCATGCATATAAGTGTATTTAGGCTTGTATGATCCTCTTTAGCTTGAATTAAAGTCTTGTTTCTCTATTGGCATCATAAAGGAGGAGTCTTGATCAAGTTGGCTTTCATTTTGGGGTTTTAATTAGTTGCATAAGGGATTTCTTACATTTGCTATACTCATTTGAGTCCTCATAGCATTGTAAGCCTATTTCTACCCTTGTATTTTAACTATGAAGTTAATATGTTATGTTTCAAGTTTGAGTTTGGGGTTAATCATGATATGTGCTTTGATCTTATGATTTTATGCATAAGATTACTCTATGCATGTTAGTAAAGTCATTACCTTGGCTTTATGCATAGAAAGATATGATCTTTGGTTGGAAATGTTGCATAATGCAACTTTGAAACTCTCATAACCCTTGCATTAACATGCATACAATGTTATATGCATGTTACTAGCCCTTATCTCATGCTATCTATGGCCATGTTCCACCTATTTGCCAAGTTTGATGTTATGTATGCATATGAACCTTATGCAAGTTGAAACCATGTTATGCATGCATATGAACCATATGCAAGTTGAAACCATGTTATGCATGCATATGAACCTTATGCAAGTTGAAACCATGTTATGCATGCATATGAACACTATGCAAGTTAAAATGATGTTATGCATGCTTAGGAATATTTTGCAAGTTGATAACATGATATGCAAGTTTGTGATCACATCTTTGTCTCATATGCCACCATGTTTAACTTGTGGCTCCAACACCTTTATGTCATGATTTTGCCAAGTTCCCTCTTTCTATCCTTTATGCGCTATCGCGATATGTAAGCGAGGGGATTGCGTTTGGGGTTGGGTAAACTTAAAAGACATAAAAACGTAAGCTTGGGAATTTACCTATTAAGTTAGGTCTACCCATTGGGAATTTACCTATTTAGTTAGGTCTACCTAATTGCTTGAAAATTTGTAATGTGTTTTGGAAACATGATGGACATGACACTTAGAAAACATGAGGGTGGCCAACTCGAGGTTGGGTTGAGCTTGTAGCATAAACCTACCCGGAACCGACCGGCTTAACTAGTGGCTACAAGCAATAGGACCCAATGTGAGTAGTTGGTCATGTTGCACGTGAAACCCGAGGTTAGACTAAGTTGTGGTGTAAACCTACCCGGACCCGCCCGGCCTAACTAGTAACCACAACAAGGTCTAATGTGAGAGGTTGGGTGCATTAAATTAATTAATGCCACATGGTAGGGTTAAGTCATGGACCGCTTGAATACTTAACCAATTAAACACGATGGGTTGGTAGGGTTAAGTCATGAACCTTGGGTACACTTAACCAACTTGGTACTTAGATGAGTTGGGTTAACCACGTTTAACCCATTAAGGAAACCCTAGTTACGCGGTCCTTTGCACCAGTAACCCTCTTGGATGTATCATGATACCCTAGGGACTAGGCTAGGGTGGGGCACGATTACTGGGATGACATGTAAGCGACTGAAACGACGGCTGTGTAGGTGCGCCGGTGTAGGTTCAGGCGGGCCATGGTCGTGCACATGGTCCGGAGTTGAAAAAGCAGGCACGGGCACCAGTAGGTTTAAACTGTGCGTGCTTGGTTTGTGTTAGGGGTTGACACCCTAGGACTTGATACACCCTAGGGTGGACCTAGCACAGTTTAGCTACACTTCGTAGTTGGGCCGTATGACACCGACACTTGACGAGTTAGGCTGTAGGGAGCCGATCGACTAGACCGTGCTAGTTGGGCCTTGATTTAGGTCATTCATGATCGTGGGCCAAACATGGGCCTGGGGATCACCTCTTGTTTACACTTGACACGACTTGTGATACTAGTACACTTGGTGCAAACCTCAATCTTGTTTATGCGGTACCACATTTGATCTATCTTGTTGACTTCTTACCATGCCAGTTATCATCCTATGACTCATCTTTGTTTATATATACTGTTAACTTCATTAGTTGTTGTACAATTGTAGATAGGACTTACCAGTCTTTTGACTGACCCATTTTCTTTCGCCTCTTTTCTTTCGTTCCCCCCCCCCCCAGGTTTACAGGGCGGGAATACCAGCACTTAGCTTGGATCTTAGCTGCTTTTCTTGGATAGCTCATGTATGCTTCAGACTTGAGCTTGCTATGGTTTCCTACTTGGGGATAGCTACTTCATGTTTTCCTTTTCAGTTACTAGTTTTATGTTTCTAGACTTTGTTTATGGAAAATAATTAAGTACTGCGTTGTAACTTAACCTATGGATTTGATATGCTAGCTTTTATCCGCTGCTATACTTACTCTGTTTTTACTTATATGTTCTGTCTTGTGATATCTGCATGCATGATTACCTTATTTAAACACACCCCCAAAGTCAGTGTCCTTGCAAGAGTGGCACTGGCGGAGGTGGGGTGTTACATTTGGTATCAGAGCATAAGGTTTACGAGATTGGAGCAAAAAGGGTTTTAAAGTTACTTTTAAAAGCTATTTTCAAAACCAATTGAGTATTTTCCAAAGAAAAGTCTAGTTTGTTTTGAAAGGCTATCCCCCAAGAGCCATAAGCACTATCCTTCGTTTCCTCGTTCTAAATCTATCTTTTCCTTTTTCAGCATGGCCGATCTCAATCTTCCTGAGGGAGTCACCATTCCCGGATGGTTCCGGAGGTACTTGGAAGCTAGGGCTAATAATCCAGGTCCAGCAACCACTCCCACTATCACTGAGGTTCCACCTCCTCCTCCTCCTCAGCAACCACAAGCCGATTTCTCCAAGGTTTTCAAGGACTTCAAGGCCATGGGTGGCAAAAAAATTATTGGGACAGAGACTTTCGTGGAAGCAAGAAATTGGTTGAAGGAGACCGAAGATCTTTTTGCCATCTTTGATATAGAGGACCATAGAAAGGTTCTGTTGGCGGTTTGGCTACTAAAGGAGGAAGCTTCTTATTGGTGGGAGGTCACCAATGCTACAAGGCCTGCAGAAACCTGGGCCGACTTTAGGGCAAGGTTCGGGCTTAAGTTTCTATCATCTGCAGAGGCAAATTTGCAACTAGAGAAGTTCATAGCTTTGAAGCAAGGAGACATGACAGTGAGAGAGTATGTGAATAGGTTCAACTAGCTTGCCCGATTCGGTTTGGACATGGTCAATACTCCCGAGAAGAAGGCTCTACGTTTTGCAGGAGGGTTAAATGAGCCGTTACAAGGTCTAGCTATGTCACACATACCCATGGGGGCCACTTTCGAGAGCCTGGTAGACATGGCATTGCTGCAGGGAGAGGATAAGAATGGGAAGAAGGAAGTCAAGCCCAATGAAACTCAGCCTAAGAAGACAGACTCCAAGTGGGGAGGGAATCAGAGTAATCAGAATAACAAGAACAACAAGGGCAACAAGAACAAGGCAAAGGACACAAGGAAGTGCCACTTCTATGGGATTGTTGGGCATGTAGCCAACGACTGTAGGATGAAGAAAATGAAATTGGGTGGATGCTTTCATTGTGGAGAGACGGGACATTTTAGCAAGGATTGCCCTAAGAAGCAAGGGCATGGACAAACTCAGCGCGCAGGTTCATCTGGAGGGCAAGTGCATGCTCTCAACACCGCTCCAGTTCAGGACCGAGGTACTATTTCTGTGGAGAGTCTTGTTTATATTTCTGGTTTTCCTGTTCGCACTTTGTTTGATTCTGGCGCATCACATACCTTTATTTCCTCTGATGTTGTTGAAAGTTTTCACCTAAGTACTAGTCTTGTTGAGGATCCAGTTAGTGTTTCAAATCCGATTGGGGGTTCAGCCCATTTGTCTATGATCTCTATGGATTTGAGGATTTCTATCTTGACCGTAGAATTCTCGTGTGATGCTTATGTTCTCGGGTTCACGGGATACGGGTTGATCTTGGGCATGGATTGGTTGTCCCGCTATGGAGCCATTCTCGATTGTGAGCATAGGGTGGTGAGACTCATGACTCGCCTTAGCAATACCCTAGAGATTTCTTGCAACCCGCTAGATCCCATCATGTTATGTTATCTTGAATCTCTTGACTCGTCTATCGATGATCTGCAATCTGTAAGGGTGGTTCGAGAATACCCTGATGTTTTTGAAGAAGTTAAGGGGTTACTCCCTAAGCGAGAGATAGATTTCCGCATTTATCTGGTTGATAATGCTAAGCCAGTCTCCTTACCAGTTAGGCACATGGCCCCGCGGGAAAGGAGAGAGCTCAGTAAGCAAATCAAGGAGCTTCTTGAGAAGAATTTTATTAGGCGAAGCATTTCCGAATGGGGTGCTCCGGTGGTGTTCGCTACTAAGGCGGACGGCTCGCTTCGTCTATGTGTTGATTATCGAGAGCTGAACAAGCTGACCAAGAAGAACAGGCATCCATTACCGAGGATAGATGACCTCTTCGACCAGCTTGTTGGTGCTTCTGTTTTCTCTCAGCTTGATTTAGCCACCGGATTTCATCAGCTTAGAGTGGCCGAAGACAGCATTGATAAGACTGCATTTAGGACTCCGGACGGATTCTTTGAATGGCTTGTCATGCCATTCGGCTTGACAAATGCACCCACCTACTTCGTAGATTTGATGAGTAGGGTGTTCAGGGAGTTCCTTAACAAGTTTGTTGTTGTCTTCGTGGATGATATTCTGATCTTTTCAAAAGACGAGGAATAACATGCTAGACACCTCAAGGAGGTGATGGATACGCTTAGAGCCCATCAGTTGAAAGCCAAGTTCTCCAAATGCCACTTTTGGAGAAAAGAAGTCCGATTTCTTGGGCATATAGTTTCTAAGCAGGGTATAGCTGTGGATCCCGCGAAAGTGGTTGCAGTTCAAGAGTGGAAGACTCCTAGAAATGCAACCGAAGTGCGAAGCTTTCTCGGTCTGGCAGGCTACTATAGGAAGTTCATTAGAGACTTCGATAAGATTTCGGCCCCTCTCACTAGATTGACGAAGAAGAACTTAGTCTTTGCATGGGACTTAGAGTGTGAGCTTGCTTTTCAAAGGCTCAAAAGGGCCCTTACCACAGCTCCAGTTTTGGCATTACCCGATGGCGGTAAGATGTTTACCGTGTATACCGATGCATGTGGCACGGGGTTAGGCGCTGTTCTGATGCAGGAGAGAAGAGTGATATGTTATGGGGGTAGGCAACTTAAAGTTCATGAGAAGAACTACCCCACTCATGACTTGGAGTTAGCGGCGATTGTCTTTGCACTCAAGTCCTGGCGCCACTATCTTTTAGGCGAAAGGTTTGAGTTGTATACTGATCACAAATCACTCAAGTATCTCTTCTCACAGAAAGATCTGAATTTTAGGCAGCAAAGGTGGATGGAATTCTTGGCATCATATGACTTCGAGATAGCTTATACCCCTGGCAAGGGTAATGTTGTGGCTGATGCACTAAGCAGAAAGAGGTTGACCCTAAGTCCTCTATTCGTTGAGATGAAGAATTTAGAATATGTGGCAACCTTTGATTTCTCTTTGGCAATTGAGTCGATGACCGGTTCATTAGCATCTCTGGAACTCAGACCTACCCTTCTTGATCAAGTTGGGGCTTCGCAGAAAGAAGACCCTCAGATAGTGGAGATCATGGATAGGTTGATTCGTGGTGAGACGTCTAGTCACCTTGCTAGATATACTATTGGTGACAAGGGTTGGCTAAGGCGTGATGGAAGACTCTGCGTTCCACAAGTGGGAGACTTGGTGCATAAAGTTCTCAAAGAAGCACACCACTCAAATATGACTATACATCCTGGTGGAGATAAGATGTATAGGGATATGAAGTGCATTTTCTTTTGGCCTGGAATGAAGAAGGATGTGGCAGACTATGTTTCAAAGTGCAGGGTGTGCCAACAAGTGAAAGCTGAGTCAAAGAAACCAGGTGGGCTATTACATCTATTGGAGGTCCCGCAATGGAAGTGGGAGAGCATCTCTATGGACTTCGTGGATGGATTGCCTAGATCAAGAAAAGGGAATTCGAGCATATGGGTCATCGTTGATCGACTTACGAAGAGTGCTCACTTTATCCCAGTAAAGAGCAAAAGGACTGCATCATGGCTGGCATCTGTTTACCTTCGAGAAATAGTGAGATTGCATGGGGTTCCTTCTAGCATAGTCAGTGATCGTGACCCAATCTTCACTAGCCAATTCTGGAATAGTTTGCAGGAAGCAATGGGTACGCAATTGAATCTGAGTACAGCCTATCACCCCCAGACGGATGGCCAAACCGAAAGGGTGAATAGAGTGCTAGAAGACCTTCTGAGGCTTTGTGTTCTTGATTTTGGTGGTACTTGGGAAGACCACCTTCCTCTTGTGGAGTTTGCTTACAACAATAGCTATCAAGCTAGCATAGGGATGGCACCATTTGAGGCTTTATATGGGAGGCCGTGTAGGTCACCATCTTGTTGGTGGGAGACAACAGATAAGCTTGTACTTGGGCCCGATATGATACGAGACACATCTGAGAAAGTTGAATTGGTGAGAAGACGGATGAAAGCGGCCCAAGATAGACAGAAATCCTATGCTGATAAGCGAAGGACAGATTTGGAGTTCGAAGTTGGAGACATGGTTTTCGTGAAGGTTTCTCCTTTACGTAATGTGGTTCGCTTCGGAGCAATTGGGAAGCTGGCACCCAGATTCGTAGGACCCTTCCCTATCATAGAGAGAATTGGGAAGATGGCTTATAAAGTGCAATTGCCCGAGAAGCTGTCCAGAGTGCACAATGTCTTTCATGTCTCGCATCTCCGAAAGTGCCTACATGAGTCCGCTGAGGTGGTTGAACCTAGCATTCTTGAAGATGTGGAAGTAGAGAAAGAGGCAACCTTGAGGAGAGCTCCGATTCGTATCTTGGGAACGGAGATCAGAAAGCTAAGGAATCGAGAGGTCAAATTGGTGAAAGTTCAATGGGGTGAAGCCGAAGAAGATGCAACTTGGGAGACAGAGGAGAAGATGTTTAGGCTTTATCCATTCCTTTTTGAGGGTACATTCTCGATCTCTTTTCCTCTTTAGCATATCTTTCTTTTGCTATCCATGTTTATCCTGTTTATCTTGTAACTTCGTCATAAGAACCTTAGGTAGAAACCCCTTGGATGAAACATGTATTTGAAACATGTTATGCTTGATGGTTGCAAATGGTTGCAAGTGTTTGCAAGTGGATACTCGTGGATGCATGATACACATTAGGCACTAAGATCGGCTCACACACCTTCATATTGCATATGCATGAGTGCTTATACTTATTCATGGCTGAAACTTGTTGTGCTATCTCATGGATGTTGCATATGGATGAATGTTATGTGCACTCATGTAGAAATTATAAAATTAGGCTAGGAATTTGCATACATATGGACGCATTTCACTAGCATACTTCGCATTAAGGAGGTGTACTGAATCAGTAACCGCCTGATTTTC
The DNA here is from genome assembly GCA_030737875.1 of Allium sativum. Taxonomy (NCBI): domain Eukaryota; kingdom Viridiplantae; phylum Streptophyta; class Magnoliopsida; order Asparagales; family Amaryllidaceae; genus Allium; species Allium sativum. Next base: position 231,578,047 of record CM060921.1, read on the forward strand.
GCATTAGATAAATACATATACACACACCTTTGCATATGATCATACAGCATTTAGAAATTGTTAAGGACAATGGTTACTCGTGGGTGATGTGGTGAGTAGATGGATGATGGATGGTAGGACACGTTCTTCCTAACTTAGAGATTTCGGGGACGAAATCCTTTAAGGAGGGGAGAATGTAATAACCCGTATTTTAATAACAGGATATAACACAAAACAAGGCAGAATTAAATAATAAAGTCTGAATCAAGGAAAACGGGCTATGCCATTGCGTCCGTCTCGGAAAAATATGCGAAATAGAGTCCGAGTTTTCGAAAATCGGAGTCCGTATGACCCGATTAAGGCCCAACGAAGTTTTCAGAAAATTTCTAAATAAAAACAGATTTTCAAATTCAAATGTAAGCTTGGAAATTGGGCCAGTTGGGCCAAGGCGGGAAAATTCCCGCCACAGTACCCAAGTCGACAGCCCTGTCGACTTGGGAGTCGACTGGGTCTGACCAGGTCGACAGCCCTGTCGACTTGGCTGTCGACTTGGCTCAGACGCCCAGTCCTGCCTGGTGCACCATCTTGAGAATGTGCTGAGCTAGGGGGCCAGATTCGATTTGGAGGGCAGAGATGAGAACTAGGGTTTAATCCTATGGTCTAAATCACTAGCCTAATCTATAAATAAGACCCTAACCTACCCTAAATCCTCATTAATCTATCCTACAACTAAACTATGGCAAAATCAATCCCCTCATGGCCTCCACTCTCTTCATAAATTCCTAAATCAATTTTCAAGAGATTCCCATGCATACAAGTGTATTTAGGCTTGTATGATCCTCTTTAGCTTGCATTAAAGTCTTGTTTCTCTATTGGCATCATAAAGGAGGAGTCTTGATCAAGTTGGCTTGCATTTTGGGGTTTTAATTAGTTGCATAAGGGATTTCTTACATTTGCTATACTCATTTGAGTCCTCATAGCATTGTAAGCCTATTTCTACCCTTGTATTTTAACTATGAAGTTAATATGTTATGTTTCAAGTTTGAGTTTGGGGTTAATCATGATATGTGCTTTGATCTTATGATTTTATGCATAAGATTACTCTATGCATGTTAGTAAAGTCATTACCTTGGCTTTATGCATAGAAAGATATGATCTTTGGTTGGAAATGTTGCATAATGCAACTTTGAAACTCTCATAACCCTTGCATTAACATGCATACAATGTTATATGCATGTTACTAGCCCTTATCTCATGCTATCTATGGCCATGTTCCACCTATTTGCCAAGTTTGATGTTATGCATGCATATGAACCTTATGCAAGTTGAAACCATGTTATGCATGCATATGAACCTTATGCAACTTGAAACCATGTTATGCATGCATATGAACCTTATGCAAGTTGAAACCATGTTATGCATGCATATGAACACTATGCAAGTTAAAATGATGTTATGCATGCTTAGGAATATTTTGCAAGTTGATAACATGATATGCAAGTTTGTGATCACATCTTTGTCTCATATGCCACCATGTTTAACTTGTGGCTCCAACACCTTTATGTCATGATTTTGCCAAGTTCCCTCTTTCTATCCTTTATGCGCTATTGCGATATGTAAGCGAGGGGATTGCGTTTGGGGTTGGGTAAACTTAAAAGACATAAAAACGTAAGCTTGGGAATTTACCTATTAAGTTAGGTCTACCCATTGGGAATTTACCTATTAAGTTAGGTCTACCCAATTGCTTGAAAATTTGTAATGTGTTTTGGAAACATGATGGACATGACACTTAGAAAACATGAGGGTGGCCAACTCGAGGTTGGGTTGAGCTTGTAGCATAAACCTACCCGGAACCGACCGGCTTAACTAGTGGCTACAAGCAATAAGACCCAATGTGAGTAGTTGGTCATGTTGCACGTGAAACCCGAGGTTAGACTAAGTTGTGGTGTAAACCTACCCGGACCCGCCCGGCCTAACTAGTAACCACAACAAGGTCTAATGTGAGAGGTTGGGTGCATTAAATTAATTAATGCCACATGGTAGGGTTAAGTCATGGACCGCTTGAATACTTAACCAATTAAACACGATGGGTTGGTAGGGTTAAGTCATGAACCTTGGGTACACTTAACCAACTTGGTACTTAGATGAGTTGGGTTAACCACGTTTAACCCATTAAGGAAACCCTAGTTACGCGGTCCTTTCCACCAGTAACCCTCTTGGATGTATCATGATACCCTAGGGACTAGGCTAGGGTGGGGCACGATTACTGGGATGACATGTAAGCGACTGAACCGACGGCTGTGTAGGTGCGCCGGTGTAGGTTCAGGAGGGCCATGGTCGTGCACATGGTCCGGAGTTGAAAAAGCAGGCACGGGCACCAGTAGGTTTAAACTGTGCGTGCTTGGTTTGTGTCAGGGGTTGACACCCTAGGACTTGATACACCCTAGGGTGGACCTAGCACAGTTTAGCTACACTTCGTAGTTGGGCCGTATGACACCGACACTTGACGAGTTAGGCTATAGGGAGCCGATCGACTAGACCGTGCTAGTTGGGCCTTGATTTAGGTCATTCATGATGGTGGGCCAAACTTGGGCCTGGGGATCACCTCTTGTTTACACTTGACACGACTTGTGATACTAGTACACTTGGTGCAAACCTCAATCTTGTTTATGCGGTACCACATTTGATCTATCTTGTTGACTTCTTACCATGCCAGTTATCATCCTATGACTCATCCTTGTTTATATATACTGTTAACTTCATTAGTTGTTGTACAATTGTAGATAGGACTTACCAGTCTTTTGACTGACCCATTTTCTTTCGCCTCTTTTCTTTCGTCCCCCCCCCCCCCCAGGTTTACAGGGCGGGAATACCAGCACTTAGCTTGGATCTTAGCTGCTTTTCTTGGATAGCTTATGTATGCTTCAGACTTGAGCTTGCTATGGTTTCCTACTTGGGGATAGCTACTTCATGTTTTCCTTTTCAGTTACTAGTTTTATGTTTCTAGACTTTGTTTATGGAAAATAATTAAGTACTGCGTTATAACTTAACCTATGGATTTGATATGCTAGCTTTTATCCGCTGCTATACTTACTCTGTTTTTACTTATATGTTCTGTCTTGTGATATCTGCATGCATGATTACCTTATTTAAACACCCCCCCAAAGTCAGTGTCCTTGCAAGAGTGGCAATGGCGGAGGTGGGGTGTTACAAGGCAATCTATTTATCAAGTACACTACAGTCTCAAATGCATCTGTCCAATATTTCATTGGTAACGAGGCTGAGACAGTAGTGTTAAACCGGTTTCTACGATGTGCCTATGCTTCCTTTCCACTAAACCATTTTGTTCAGATGTGTAGGCGCAGGTAGTTCTATGGCTAATGCCCTTTTTATTGAAAAAATGTTTAGGTGATTTGAATTCTGTGCCACCATCTGTTTGTACAACTTTGACACGGTTGTTTAATTGATTTTCAACCTATGTAACAAAGTGTATTATTGCCTCACATGTTTCTGATTTTGTTTTAAGGAGAAATATCCAAGTAAATCTGGAGTAAGCATCAACTATGGAGAGATAATACATGTGTCCTCTACAAGAATTTAATGGTGCTGGACCCCATAGATAAGCAGCTATCAACTCAAGTGGCCTCTTATAGGTATTTAAGGAATCATTGAAAGGTAATTTATGGCTTTTGCCAAGCTGACAAGGTGTGCATAATTGTGGAACAGGTAAATTCTTATAGGAAATATTATTATCATCTAAGAAATGTTTGACAGTATTAAAATTGGGATGTCCCAACTTGCAGTGCCATAAATTGATCACATCAATGTTTTTATTACAAGCATTACTACTGTCAACATTATTACAATGTCTTCCCGTATTGAGTAAATTTCCAGACTTCATAGGAGAGAATCTGTATAAACCATGATCCGACATACCCTGTAATAATATTTCTTTACTCAGTAAATCTTTGACTAGATAGGATTTAGGGTGAAACTCAAAGTATACCTGATTGTCATTGGCAAATTGTGACGCACTTAATAGGTTTCTTTTAACATCTGGCACTTTTAATAAATTGTTCAAGTACATTTGCTTTTTTTCGTTTATAGTGCCAGTGCCAATATGTGAGATACTAATGGTTTCACCATTGCACATGTGTAAAGAATGTGTACCTGAGTAGTTCTTGTTGCCAAGATTCAAATTTTGTAAATTATTGGTAATGTGGTTGGTAGCACCTGAATCTGGGAACCAGTCATCATTAATAGTGTCTTCATTCATCATATTATCATCACTGCCATTACTTTGTCCCCTGGCAGTGTCATTGCTGTTCCTGCTTTGATTGTTTACTTGAGCTAGGATAGCATTGGCCCCTCTTTTAATGCCTTGATTCCTTGGTTGGTTGTTGACTTCAGTGTTGAACCGGAAATAGCATCTGTTGGCTGTGTGCCCAGGCTTATCACAGATCTGACACTTTATTCTGTTGTTGTAGTTCGACCTTCCCCTGCCGCGACCTCTCTGCGCTTGACCAGTACCCTCGTAAGTATTTTCTGGCTTGTTTTGACTGTTACCTTGCTTGTTTGGACCCTTGTTTTTGGATGCCGCTGCATAATATTGCAGAGAATTCGCCTTTTAAAGCCTTTCTTTGATCCACTCTGCCTTCATGAGCAAGAAGAGCAATGTACGAACTGTAGGTCTGGTAATTTTTGTTGGGTGGCAAGAAACGTAACCAAAGATTCATACTCTTCATCCAACCTGTTAGTTATGATAAGGACTTGTTCACTATCTGAAATAGAGTGACCCACAGCCTTTAGTTTATCACAAAGACCCTTGATCTTGGTTAAATAGTCCCTCATTATCAACTCTTCTTTCCTAGAATTCTAAAGTTCTCTCCTGTAGTGCATGATCCTAGCCGATGATTGAGAAATATTCATTTCTTCTATCGATGACCATATTTAATGTGAAGTATTACACCCCACAATTTGTGATAATAGACTTGCGCTTATTGAAGAAAGTAACCAAGACGAAAGCAAGTTATCTTGTTTCTGGTATTTTGAGTAATCAGGGTTAATGCTGGTGGTGTTATCTTGATTTAGAATCATCATTGCAGGTACATTGATTGTTCCTTTGACAAAGTCAATTAAACCATACCCCTTTAATGCAGTTTCGACTAGATATTTCCATAGGATGTAGTTGTCTTCATCTAACGGTATAGTTATAACTCCGCTTTTTGGTTTTATTAGGTCAAAGATGATCGGAGCAGGTGGGTTTGGCGGAATTGTAGAGGATACAGTGCTCGATCTTTCATCATCACGAGCCAGGGTTATTCAAGAATGCTTGAAATGCCGGGTCTTGATGAAAATTAGAAACAGGAAATTACTTGGCGAGGCAGTAACAACTGCAGCCAGTAAGGAAATAAATGTGGGGAACGGTAGACAGGAATGCACTGATGATGTCAGTGCTAAAGATGATGCCAAGAACTGAAATGACAGTCTTGTAGCCGGTGGAAAATGAAGATTCTGAATCGGATTCCACGAGGCACGTTAAGAACTGAAACAAGAACTGATGAACTGATCACCTTGATCACCGAGAAAGGTAAACCCTCCGATGATGAAATTTTCCTGAGGAGGCTTCTGACACTATACACTTCTTTGTTCAATCGAGATTTCTGAACAATGAATTCAGCCGTTTGGCGAGTAGCTCTGATACCATATTAGTTGGAACAGAAGAACGTTGCAACCTTTTTTATTGAACAAAGATTTTAGATGTACAATTTTATGTTTCTCCTATTTTTACTAATTGAAATATGCTTCAGTTTTCCTCCTTGTATTTATATTTGCATACAAGAGGTGTTACAAAGGCCTTTTTGTTTAATGCTGAATAAAGTATTGGGCCGTAGCCCATGTACAGAGACAATACAAGAATGGTCTAAGAACCAATATTTCCAATAACTTTCTAACAAAAAAAATTATAGGCTTACAGCTCAGTTTCGGAACAATAAGTTGTTAAGTTTAATATGGAAAACTGCATAATTATAAATATCTTAGGCTTGTTATTTCGGAACAGCAAGCCATTGTCTATCCGAACAGCAAGCATGCACTTTCCGTTCCGAACAACAATGGCTTGTTGTTCCAAACATCAAGATCTTTGGCTTGTTGTTCCGAACAGCAAGCCATTGTTGTTCCAAACAGGAAGCTTGTGCTTGCTGTTCCAAAGTAGCAATCCCACGCTTGTTGTTCCGATAGAGCAAGCGCGGGCTTGCTGTTTCGAAATAGCAAGCTTATATTCTCTATAAAAATTACAAAAAAAAGTACCCAAAAAATCGTGACATCGAACAAATTCGGACATATATATGTGAGAATTCAGGTTACCTTTGCGCCATCACAGCATAAGCCAAAGTCTATGAAGCAAATATAGATGGCGAATGACATGTACCTGCTTCATCAATTAGAAGACTATACAGGAAGATAAACGAGTTTCTACTTTACTAGCAGGGAAGAAGGGAGGCCACTGCACAACTGATGTCACTAGAAGAATAAGGTACCAGCAACAAATCTTTCTCTCTTCAACAGACAATACAAGATCATGAGAAATCAGATATTAGTATTAAATACTTGAGAAATTTTTGTCAAATAAGTAACAGTTATCTTTTTCAGACTTGTTGTAGATCAGATCTTCCTAGTGCAAAGAAATGATAAATGCATTCCAAACATGAGAAAATTTTGCGATCTTCCTTCTTTCTGCTTCTTCCTATTAGTATTAGTTACATTATTAGTGTCTAAAACACTATGGCTCAATTTATAGAAGTTACTAAAACAATAGCTTGGTACAACAAAATGTGATTATTTCTAATGTAAATTAATTTGACCATTAAAACCTGGTTTCTGTTAGACTCCAACTTTGATCTTGGAAGAAGACTTTCACTGAACGCAAAGACACCGATTCAAAACTTGATCTTGACATTCCTAGAGTGCGTATCTTCTAGAATCAGATGGCAAAAAAATTCGTTTACTCTCTAATTGAGGAAAACTGAAATTAAAAGCAGTAGCAATTAGGAAACTAAAAAGCAAAAACATAAAATTAAAAGCAACAACACAAAAGAACTAGTCCTTCTTTCTGCTTCTTCCTGTTAGTATTAGTTACATTTATAAGTGTCTAAAACACTATGGCTCAATTTAAAATAGTTACTAAAACAGTAGCTTGGTACAACAAAATGTGATTATCACTAATGTAAATTAATTTGAGCATTAAAACCTGGTTTCTGTTAGACTCCAACTTTGATCCCGGAATAAGAACTTCAAACGTAGATGACACCAATTCAAATCTTGATCTTAACATTCCTAGAGTGTGTAACTATTAGAATCAGACGGCATAAATTTTCATTTACTCACTAATTGAAGAAAAACGAGATTAAAAGCAGCAGCAATTAAGAAACTAAAAGGAAAAAACATAAAATTAAAGGCAGCAACACAAAAGAACTAGCTTTATAACAGATAGCATATTCCTAAATTAATACCTTCCCTTTTTGACCCATAACTATAAAGATACAAGGTAATTTGTAGAATACAAGAAAAAAGCTCACCTCATCAAGATTGCTAAAGGCCCCATTTATGCCTCCAAATATAGTGGAGAAAATGGCATACCATATTTAACAATCCATAAAATATACCTAGTCAAATTAATTTGATAATGTTATATGATGTCATGAAGGTCATTCGAGCATGAAGCAAAATAAAATGCACAAAATATATTTTGATGCAAACTTACAAGAACAATTGGTGCCCATATTGTTTTAACAACTATGAGATTATGTTTTACTGTGTTCAAAACCAAAATTTGATCAATCATGAACTGAAAATCGTACACAAAATCAGGATTCTAGGTATATTTTTTTTTCTTTCCTTACACGTTGGGAAGAATTCATATCATTCATATGATCCAACTCCAGCTATCATGATGCGCTTCGTAGGTTCAACTAAAGGTTATATATGTTATACAAAGACAATACCACATTCACACAAAATTAGAGTTCAGCTAGCTAAGAACTAAAAAATAGTACAACACTTTGTGACATGCACGATTATTAGAATACAACAATGAATACACACGCGCACGCGCACACACACACACGCACACACACACACACACACACACATATATATATATATATATACACACACAGAGATTTAGGGACTAGTGAAATCATAAATCCTTACAGGCCTCTTTCTTTTCCCACCAATGATGCTAGAATTATTCTGTTTGTAGAAATTTAGATGTCCCCATTTCGTGTATGCGGTTCTTATATATGAACTATGGTAAGTCTTCACTCGAGGAAACTAAAGATAGACACAAGTAACACAAAAACGTATGATAATCCATTTGATAAACTTTTGAATTGGATGCAGACATGAACTGATAGCTTACATGTAAATATCACCAATTTAGATCAAGCAAATACACATGTATTAGATGAGTTGCTCATTGAAAGACAAAATAATTACGAGAAGCGAGACATTATCACCTCAACGTAGTAATTAAATGTAAGCTTGCTAATGAGCAACGGTATCCAAAAAAGAGTTGTGGCGGAAATATCATAGTACTGAGTTAAATATCATCAAAAAACATTAACAAGATCATACTATCTTACTAGAGGAGTGAAAACATATCCTCATGCATGCCACGTCCTACATATAACCTAGGCTTTACAATAGACAATATCACATTAAAGTATAATGTCGCAGCTAATAGTGTGATGTTTACAGAATCAAAGTCAAAACATGAGCTAACCTGGGCCCACCACATAATCAGAGTGATTAAACGGTTAATGGAACACTCATGTTACTTCTAACTGGCAGAAGAATAAACATAACAGCAGCCAAAATGTTGGGTAATTCATATAATGCAATAGCAAAATTGAATAACGGTTGACTCTGCCAATAGTTTTCCCAAGTGCTGAAAAATTTAACTAGCCCATTGGGATTTTGTATAGTACTAGAGTGCTAACTAAAAGCACAATAAGCCATGCAGCTGCGACCACGAACTTAATAAGATATCATATTATTTGGGTGCTTCTCATGCTTCCCCAATCCTTCCATTCATGGAAGAAAGCAGAGATTAAGTTAAAAATATGCAAGAGAAAATGTTCCAGGACACAGATACAAGTTTTTTAATAATTAGGCATATAAACTAGTAATGAAATATTGAGGGTATAAAATAATGTGCCCAACAACGTCATGCAATATGAAAGTGCCAGGACATACAAGGAAACAAATATATTGAGAAATCAAGGTTATAATATCCATTTTTCATTTCCATTTCAATTTCCAATTCTAATTCCGTCTAGGAAATTCCAATATAATTTCACTGGGTTAATTGGTGAATCCATCACCTACGACTTCAAATTGATGAACAGAAATAGTCAAATTTATCAATTTTCTCCTCCTAGATCTACATTTGCACTACTTCAGTCCAGTATCAAATGCATCAACCAAATTAAGATCTCACATAAATCTACTTACTGTTCAATCTACCTACCAGTAACTAGCCCATTTAAAAAGTGTCAAAATCGAATAAGACTAAAATCCAATCGTTCTAACACAAACAAGCATCGGAACTGAGGAAAGCATATAAGCATCGAACCTGAGTAGCAGCGGCAAAATGGACCTGTGGCAGAGAACAAACAAACCTAAGTGGTGCTGGCTTCATTGATTTGGAGAGGCGAATGGTGGTTTATGTACTGATCCAGAGCTTTGAAGATGTAGGGTTAGATTTTAGGTTGTGAAGGTGATACGGATCGCAAAAGGAAATTTGATACGGCTATGAGCCCTACCAAAATTGATACGAATTTAAGTCGTATCAAAAATCCGCATCCGAGTGTGCCAAATTTGTTGTTTTGTTGTAGTTATACAAGGTAAAATAGATGCATATATTTGTTGAGCCTTCCTCAAGGTATCTGCACTATTCTTCAGTCATCATGAAATAATGGGTATGAGTGCATAATCTCTCCTTATTTGTTGAGCTTTCCTCAAGGTAACGATGGGATTAGGACAACGAACCACATGTTAGGAGTTGTATTCGATATAAACGATAAGGAGTTATCTATTGCATATGGGAGTATGATTTGTTGAGCTTTCCTCAATATTAGAATCCTATGATATGCGAGTCCTACAACCTACTAATGAAGTCGAAAGACTTCTATGTTTTGACTTAGGGTTTGACAAAACATTACAGACTAATGGAACTTATTTGTAGAATGAACATGAAGTTTAACCTTACTAATTTTATAAAAATATCTATTATATTTGTCCTAATAATTTATCACCTAAGCGTGCATAAAATGTAAACTCGGAAATTATTTTCTGAAAGTGACAAGCTTACTGGACCTAAATGTATAGATTGGCTAAGATCAATTAAAATAGCATTAACTTATGTGTTTCTTTGGACTTCTGTTACATGTGAAGCCAAAACTAAACCCATAAATGATGCAACCCTGAAGAATGACTTGCTTATCTGAAATGGGAATCAAACCTAGAAATCGCCTAAGCTTTCGTGTTGTTTACCTTGGACAAATAGTTGCAAAGGAAACATGAGAACATGACTGTCCATTAGATTTTCAATTGTCTTAAATATCTTTTTGGTGAATAATATTGTTCTAGTGGTGTGAACTTTCAAAGAAACTGTTTAACACCAGAATGACCAAAGGACGGAAAGTGAATGATTATGTTCTAATGATGAAAGGGTATATTGATAGACTTTCGCAATTTGATATAGAGATAAGCAATGAAATTCAAGTAGACTTGATCCTTGGTTCTCCCACTCATCAATATGAACGTTCATACTAAATTACAATATGAACCAATTAAATGTAAGTCCTGTGGAACTCCACAATATGTCGAGCTCAACCGAGTCTACTTCTGTGACGACCCCAAACTCCTGCAGTACAAAAGTAAGGATAATCATTAGAATATAACACATAACAATAACAGCAGAACAGAAATAAAGAATTACAGCAGATAATGTTCATCAAATTACACTGGAAATAATACATCATCAGAGTTACACAGTATAATAGGATCATACTTAGCATATAATACAGTTTCAGCTTAATATAAAATGTCTGCAGCGGAATAAAAACATAATATACTAAGTGAAGTCTGAACATCAAAATAGGAATGATAATATCCATCTTCAGCTCCATAGCTATCCAGAATGAATCTGCTAAACCTGTATACAAGGTTGCCCATATGGAAAAGAGGGCACCCGAGTTTGCAAAGTGAAACAAACTACGAGTCAGTCATGGGACTAGTATGAAAAATCTTATTTACCCCAATTTAGGGCTAATCACAAGACCACGCCACTAACGCGGAACAGGTTTACTCCATTGGATCGCCAGTGCATAAGTACTATAAATCGTTAAACAACACAATGCTTTTTATAAAAATGAAACCAATATAAGACTCAAGTCCCATCACACAATGCAACGCAAACCGAAGGATAGAGTTTTACCTTATAATGGTCAAAATATTCTTGATATGATAAAATAGATTTGATATTATTATTAGTGCATATATATTTCAAAAACATTTCAATCATAATATATCAATCATAGATGGCATAGCTACCTTATACTATGTCGCCATACTAGCTATACAATCAAAACCGTATGGGTTGTATTGGAAGTTGGATTTCTATCATGAACCAAGGCAAAAGATAGTCCTTACCAAATTCGAGACAATCTAGCCTACCATGTCTCAGGACAAAGCCGCAACTGCACCTAGGATCTTCAGGGCCGGTCCACAAATATGTTAATGGATTAGTTATGCCTGAACAATATGTTTCCCCGCCCTATAGGGCGTAAATAGAGCCATTGAGGACTCAAATAACCGAGGCGCCTCATTCCATCATCCACATAAGTAAAAATGTTAGGCCTTGTAAAAACCATGACACCACTTCTAGCTAGAAAGAAACATATGTCCTCCCTGCAGTCCTTACTCCCATTTCTGGTTCATACCGGGGTGTGAGGCTCACAAAGTAACGCTATACACAAAGCTATGCTATTTAAAGCTGTTCTTTGATCATCATCCACAAGGCTCTGCTTTTCAACAATAAGCCTTGATCATTTGCATCTTGGCATGCCACATTGACAATTCACGCCATGCGATTGAGGTCTACCAATATATAACCTCTGAGCTCGTACGTCTCAGAGAGGTGTTATGCAAGTGAATAAATTCTCTACCACCCAACAAATATATATTAATAGAAATCAATCAGCATAGAGTAAAATCCAATGTCAGACATACATCCATTTACAAGTCCGTTCTGGTTCTGAACGAAACTAGAGACACCGAGCATATCCGAACAATCAACAAGTAAGTCCGGACAACCACCACTTTAACCTCTCCTGGGAGCTAACCGATCCAGGGCATCAGTAGTCCTCCATTCGAAGTGAAGATCGCCGGTCTTCGATCACCATCTTCAAATCTTCGACTTCCAATCATCTTATAATTATTTGAAATGAGATTTAACTCGGACATTTCAAATAATTCTCGAATACATATGATTCAAATAATTTCTTTTCATTCCATATCGTTTATAATATTTTATAATGATTTAACGCTATTTTTATTTATTTAAAAATAGCCATTTTTAATTAAACGACGCTTCGGGTCATTACATGGCCCTGGCGCTGTTTTTTATCAAAATTTGATTTACACATTTCTCCAAATCTTACTGTTGGATCTTAGCAAATTTTATATCGTTCTAAAGATCTTTTCAAAACGAACCTAACGGTTCTAGTTTTGGGGAAATTCGACGGTCGGATCTTTTGGTATAATCGTTCGAAGTTACAATTTCAAATCGCGAACTGCAGCAATGCGATTCGTTTTATTTATAATTTATATTTATATATAAATATAAATTATTCGAAAATTTCACTAACATGACAAATGTGATGTTTCTAATAAACAAAACATGCATTAGCACACAACATTCCTTCTACTTGGTTAATAAGAAAGTGACTTCATTTGTATAAATCAACCATGTAATTGTTTTCTAAACAGATGTGTTAAATGTAACATTTTTAATGTTTACCTGACTCACTACTAACATGACATATTGCAAAATGATTCATTTTTAATGTTTAACAAATACGCTACTAGCATGCCATATTATAAGATGGTTCATTTTTAATGTAAACTAGTTTTACATCAAAGACGATTAATTCAATGTTTAACAAATATGCTACTAACATGTCATGTTATAAAATGATTCCTTTTTAATGTAAACTAGTTTTACATCAAAAATGATCAATTCAATGCTTAACAAATATGCTACTAACATGTCGTATTTTAAGATGATTCATTTTTAATGTAAACTAGTTTTACATCAAAAATGATCAATTCAATGTTTAACAAATACACTACTAACATGTCGTATTACAAGATGATTCATTTTTTTTTTTGCAACAAAAGGAAAATAAAAGAAATCACATTAACAAACGTATATTTTTATTTCAACAAAAATGAAATGAACAAAAGTATATTTTTGTTACAAAAAAATGAGATGAACAAGAGTATATTTTTGTTACAACAAAATGTGAATGGTAAATGTGTCATTTTTGTTTGCAACAAAAATCATATTAACAAATGTATATTTTTATTACAACAAAAATGAAATGAACAAAAGTATATTTTTGTTACAACAAAAATGAGATGAACAAGAGTATATTTTTGTTGCAAAAAAATGAGAATGATAAATGTGTCATTTTTGTTTGCAACAAAAATCATATGAAAATAAGTTTCATTGTTGTTACAACAAAAATAACATGAAAATAAGTTTCATTTTTTTTCAACAAAAATATCATGAAAATGAGTTTCATTCTTGTTTCAACCAAAATATCATGAAAATAACATCCATTTTTGCTACAATAAAAATGACATGAATAAAGGTTTTCAAACAAAGATTCATGCTTTTTAATGAATTCTAATTATCAATAAAAATGTAAATTTCAAAGTAGACACATCTTTATATCAAAATGTTTATATTTTAATGTACCATTTTCATTAAAAATGTAAAATCAAATGCAAATGCATTTTGTATCAAAATGTATATTTTCTAATGTACTATTTACATTAAAAATGTAAAATCATATGTTGGTACATTCTATACCAAAATGTCAATTTTTAAAGTATCACTTACATTAAAAATATAAATTCCAATGTTAATACATTTTATATCCCAATGTCAATTTTTAATGTATCATTAACATTAAAATATAAATTCTAATATCAATACATTTTATATTAACAATTGACCATTTTTGACTTACAACAAAAATATGGATCCTATGTCGACATATACTGATCATTTTCATGTTCATATATATATATATATATATATATATATATATATATGTATATGTATATATATATATATAATCTAATTCTCATACTATTTAAACCATTTTATATAATAACATAAATATTTTACAACACAAAAATATTTCAGAAAATTTCGACAACATAACGACAAGGTAATTAAAACTGGCACCGTCCCGATGTATGGCTCCTCGCGCTACCTTAAAGCCTCGCAGCTTTTGACAAGGTGGATTTCAATAATCTATTTCGTATGTAGACGAAATTTTCCATAAACTAGTCCTATTTGTTTTCAACCCAAATCAATCAACAATCAACCATTTGTAATATTCACCAAATTTCAAATCACAACTCAAACAAGTCATCCATGGTTTGTGGACGACGGGTGTCGGGAGTTTCTAAACTCCGTCTGCATCCTAATATATTTTTATTTATTATAATTCTGAATTCAGATATCTCACATTGATTTGACGATGCCAAAAATTGTAACAAGCTCCAAAAATTCTCCGGTCTCTTATAAAATGTAAACCTCGTCGTTATGATTCCAACACTTCCTGTTTCATCAGATTTCGTTAACATATGAGCGAGATTTGATTTCATGAAGGTTGACCATATTTTAAAGAAAATAAATTAATTTATTTGTTTAATAAACACCTTCTTCCTCAACACCTCCTTCAGATCGATAGTTCCACTTCAGGTTCGACTCTACGGTTTAGTTTTGCTCGAGAACTCGGACGCTAGATGATGATCAGATTACACAGCGGTGTCGGCCTTGGAGAGGCGTGCCAGGTGGGACCCACCTCGTCCAACTCGGCGGTCTAAGGCAACGCAAGGAAGGGGCCGACGGTGATGACTTTGGGTACAGATTTCGCATGAGATTCTCAACTAAATCTGATCACTCCTTTTCCAATTTGAAGATAGAAGAAACTGCTATGAATTTCGTTATAGAACTTTGAATTAATTCGAAACCAATTAGGAATTGCTGAGGAAACACCCTGTATTTTCTGTGAATATTAACATTAACAAATCTAAGAACAATTAATTTTTATAGGAAGAATTAAGGAAAACGGGTTACGCCATTGCATTCTCTCGGAATTCTGCTTGAGATGAGTCCGAGTTTGCGTGAATCGGACTCCGTATATAGAAGTTATGGAGTTCAGAAGATTTCAAGCAAAAACATAAATTAAATTAAAAGTAAGAAAATAGTTTAAAATGCGAAAAACGGCCAAAACAACTGAGCATGAAATTTCCCGCTCAGGGGTGTCGAACCCCCTCCCCGGGGAGTCGACATAGTTGTCGACCCCCCTATAAGGGTGTCGACATAGGTGTCGACCCCCCTTTAGGGAGTCGACCCCTTTGAGATCCAATTCCTATGGCGATTTTTTATAGCCCTGAGCTGATGTGGCCTTCTCTGATTGGTCGATGACTAATTTTTGAGGTATTAGGGTTTATGTGTCGTGCTAAGGTTGGCAGGATGACACATCTCTTTGGTTTGAATAGCTCTGATTACTCCTAGACTAATCTAAAGGATAGAATTAATCCTAGACTTCTATATGAACACCCCAAACCTTAACCCTAAACCTCAAAATCTCATTCTATAAAGCCGTCATGTTATCCATCCCTAAGCTAGCCTAGCCTCCATCTTCTCCAAATTAGAAATCAAGTTAGAAAGCTCCAAATCAAATCCAAACTAGAGAATCAAACGTCTACATCAAAGGATAGCTTAACAAATTCAGAAATTAGATCCCAGAATATAAGATCTGTCCTTTTTCTGTATGTTCAGTTATTATTCTGATTTAAACACCCAATAGAAATCATGACTATAATAATGGATCTAGAACTATGCCTAATTCTGATTCATGCCTATCCTTTTGTAAAAACTGAATTTCCTATGCCTATGAAACTATTGTGATTTATGTAATGACACCTATCGTGTCTATGAGACTATTGTGATTGACATAATGAAAATTATCATGCCTATGAGTCTGTTGAGATTGACATAATGGAACCTATCATGCCTATGAGACTATTGTGATTTATATGATGGAACCTATCATGTTGTACTTCCTATGCCTATGAGGCTATTATGATTGATATAATGAGACTTATCATGTTGTACATCAAAATTAGTGATTCTCTTAAGTCCAATTCTACCTAATCTTTATACCTATGGTGTAAATTGCTTAGCTTGAACACACTTATTATTAATGTACAACATGCCTATTGAAACATGATTCTTGAATTGGGTACACCTTTACATGCCTATTTTTCCTTATGTCAATCTTTATGCTCCTTCTCTATTTATTCCTTTTTACTTGCTTTTGTGAGTACTAAGTTCATTCGGAACTTAGATTGAATCTCGTTGTACGTGCGATTATAACGCGGGGAAAATTGGGTATAATTTAATTGAGTAAATTTTGGGCATAGCATGTGAACGTGGCATAAAACTTGTACTGACTACACTTGGGAAATATTGGCATAAAAAGACATAAACTTTGACACATATGACAAATATGTAAATTGGCTAAATATGAACATGCCTAACCTGAGGTTAGATTAAGTTGTGGTGTAAGACTGTGCGGAATTGCCCGGCACATCCAGCGGCCACAACAATATAGATCTAATGTGAGAGGTTAGCGCATTATACCCAAAAACCCGAGGTTAGACTGAGTTGCGGTGTAAGACTGCCCGGAACTGCCCGACACATCCAGCGACCGCAATAATATAGATCTAATGTGATAGGTTGGTGCTTTAACGAATGAATTAAAGCTAAGGAACAGACAGGCTAAGAATGGTAGGGTTAAGAATTAAGGCAACACTTAACCAATACAACATGTTAATTAAACAGATGGGTGGGGTTAGGTAAATTTGAGAACACTTAACCGTTATAACATATTGATTAGGAAACCCTGGTAACGGGGACCCATTTTAGCAGTAACCAATATAGATGTATCACGGTACCCTGAAATAGGCAAGGTAGGGCACGATTACTATGCTGATTATAAACGGTCAAAATAGCAGCAGGTGATGCAGCAGTGTAGGTTCCGGTGGAATATGGGCATGTACGTACTCCGGAATGGATAAAGCAGGCACTGGGCATCAGTAGCATACACTGTGCATCTAGAATTTGTGTCGGGTTGTCACCATAGGAATTGATACACCCTATGGTGGGACCAGCACAGGTATCTACAATCAAGTGGGGCCGAATGACACAATTAAGAAATGCATGCGAGTAGAAGCCGATTGGGAAAGGGATCACTTTGTTATGAACACATGATGGTAGATGAAACATTCGTTAGTAGGTGCAGAGAAATGGAAATGAGTGCGATAGTATATTCAGTTTATCTTGCCTTATCTTATGTTATCTTATTTCTATAGTATTGTCCTATATCCAGTTTATTCATGTCATGATCCTTTTACCTGTTTTACATGCTGAATAATCACTGGACTTACCAGACTTGTGTCTGACCCGTTTTCTTTCACCTTCTTTTCTTCCGTTTCCTCCCCCTACCCAAGGTCCGCAGGGAGGGAATACTTCAGCTTAGTGCGGACCTTTTCTATCTTGAGGAGAGTAGATGTATTGTTTGGATTCTCTTTTCTTGGGCTATGGTTGTGGTTACAATTTTATTTGGAATTTATGATGCTTTACTATTGATTTATGCTTCTTTATGTACTTGGAGTTTTAAATCAAGATAGATGTTTTATTGTAATAATTTAGAAGTTGGGATTTGAGATAATGCTCATAATGTTTTGACTGAACCATGCTACTTATGTAATGATTTCAGTTTTCCGCTGTTTATATGTTTGTCTTGTAAATAATCTGTGCCATTAACCTAAAATGCTTCACCAAAGTTAATGCATTCCCTTTGTGAGTGACCTTAATGGAGGTGGGGTATTTCACTTGGTATCAGAGTGAAGGTTTACCAGATCAAATAAAAGTTTTTGAAAACTATTTTTCAAAAAGGAATTTAAAGAAGCATTTTCAAGAAAAGTGTTGTTTTATTTTAAGGCATAATCCCCAAAGCCATATGCACTATCTTTCTATCCTTTGTTTTGAACCATTTCTTTTCGTTTCAGCATGTCTGAGAATCTTAATCTTGCCGAGGTCGTATCAATGCCTGGCTGGTTCAGAAGGTATCTGGAGGCTAGGGCTAATGACGCATGCCAAACAGACGTTCCTCCTCCCCCAGTTACAGTCGTTCCTCCTCCTCCTCCTCTATGTGTGAATACTTTCTTGAAGATATGTAGAGACTTTCAGGCTATGGGTGGAAAGAAATTTAATGGGACTAAGTCATTTATGGAAGTAAGAAAATTACTCAAGGAAACAGAAGATTTGTTTGTTATCTTCGAAGTGGACGATAGGAAGAAAATACAATTGGTTGTGTGGTTACTTAAGGACGAAGCCTCTTACTGGTGGGAAGTTACCAATGCTGAGAGATCGGTTGAAACTTGGGAGGATTTCAGGATGAGATTTGAAATGAAGTTCCTCTCGCAAGCTGAACGAAGCCTACAAATAGAGAAGTTCTTAGCACTCAAACAGGGAAGTCTATCGGTTAAGGAATACGTCAACCAATTCAACCAGCTGGCTAGATTCGGACTGGAGTGAGTAAATACTCACATAAAAAGGCTCTCTGATTCGTTAAAGGGTTAAATGAGCCACTGCGCAGCCTAGCTATGTTCCATATAGTTATGGGTGCCACTTTTGAGAGACTGGTGGACATGACACTGTTACAGGAGGAAGACAAGGATGGCAACAAAGAGGAAAAGGTGGAAGAACCTCTTGACAAGAAAGTGGAGGGATCGCAGAATAAGAAGGCGGATTCCAAGAAAGGCGGGAAGAATAACAAACCCTATGACAAGAGGAAGTGTTAATTTTGTGGAATACCTGGACATCTAATTAAAGACTATAGGAAGAAGAAGAGGAAGATGGGTGGTTGCTTTCAATGTGGTGAGACATGACATATGGCTAAGGATTGCCCAAAAAGGCAAGGGCAAGGGCAGAGGACTGGATCTACTTCTGGAGGGTAGATTCACGCTCTCATTGCACCTCTGCAAGAAAGAGGTAGAAATATTTCTATTGAGAGTTTAGTTTACTTTCTGATCATCCAGTTCGTACTCTTTTTGTTTCTGGCACATCGCACTCTTTTATATCTACTGCTTTAGTTGAATCCTTGCACCTAGATACCAGTATAGTAGAGGATCCCGTGGTTGTTTCAAATCCAATTGGCGGTTCGGCTTATTTATCAATGATTTTTTTGGGTTTGGAAATTTCTATTCTAAGCGTTTGGTTTAGATGTAATGCTTATGTTTTGGGTTTCACGGGCTATCGGTTGATTCTAGGCATGGATTGGTTATCCAGTAATGGTGCCATCTTTGATTGTGAAAAGAGAGTGGTTAGACTTATGACTCGCCTCGGTAACACTCTCGAAATCTCTTGTAATACCATGAATTCTGTTATGCTTAGCTACCTAGAATCTCTTGATGCGTTTGTTGAAAACTTTCAATCTGTTAGAGTAGTCCGTGAATACTCGGATGTCTTTGAAGAGGTGAAAGGTTTAGCTCCGAAGTGAGAGATAGACTTCTGCATCTACCTTGTTGATAATGCAAAACCTTTTGCTTTACCCGTTAGACACATGGCTCCAAGTGAAAGGAAAGAGCTCAGCAAGCAAGTTAAAGAGTTGCTTGAAAAGGGGTTCATAAGGCGGAGTATTTCTGAATGGGGTGCTCCAGTGTGTTTGCAACCAAAGCGGATGGTTCACTTCGCCTGTGCGTGGACTATAGGGAGCTAAATAAGCTGACCAAGAAGAATAGGCACCCACTTCGTAGAATAGACGACTTGTTCGACCAACTCGTAGGTGCCTCAGTTTTCTCCCAACTAGATCTGGCCAGCGGATTTCATCAGCTAAGAGTGGCCGAGGACAACATAGATAAGACCGTGTTCAGGACCCCGGATGGTTTCTTCAAATGGCTTGTCATGCCTTTTGGCTTGACAAACGCACCTGCCTATTTCATAGACTTGATGAGTAGGGTGTTCAGAGAGTTCCTTAATAAATTTGTAGTGGTCTTCGTGGACGACATTTTGATTTTCTCAAAAAGTGAGGAAGAATAAGCTTTAAATTTAAATGAAGTCATGGAAACTCTTCGTGCACATCAACTGAAAGCAAAATTCTCCAAATGCCATTTTTGGAGAGAAGAAGTAAGATTTCTTGGACATGTGGTGTCCAAAGAGGGAATAGATGCGGATCCCATAAAAGTAGTTGCGGTGCAAGATTGGAAGATTCCACGGAACGCAACCGAAGTACGGAGTTTTCTCGGGCTAGCGGGCTTTTAAAGAAAGTTCATTAAGGGCTTTGCGAAGATCTCAGCCCCACTTACTAGGTTGATGAAGAAGAACCTAACTTTTTCCTGGGATTTGGATTGTGATATTGCTTTCCTAGGACTGAAAAGGGCTCTGACAACAGCCCCAATTCTGACATTGCCTGATGGGAGTAAAAAAATTATTGTATACACAGATGCATGAATACAGGATTGGGCGCTGTCTTGATGCAAGAGTGTAGAGTATTTTGTTATGGAGGAAGGCAGTTGAAGGTACATGAGAAGAACTACCCAACTCATGATTTGTAACTAGCTTCCATCGTTTTTGCTCTTAATTCATGGCGTCATTACCTGCTAGGAGAAAGGTTTGAATTGTTTACTAACTACAAATCATTAAAGTACCTTTTCTCACAGAAAGATCTTAACTTAAGACAACAAAGGTGGATGGAATTTCCTGCCTCCTAAGATTTTGAGATTTCTTATACCCCTAGCAAAGACAATGTGGTAGCAGACGCCTTATATAGGAAAAAGTTGACCTTAAGTCCTCTCTTTGTAGAAAGGCAAAGCTTAGAGTACATAGAAAACTTTGACTTTAGACCCTCCTTTGAATTTGTACCTGGTTTGTTAGCATTGCTAGAGGTGCGGCCTACTCTTTTGGGCTCAACAGGAACCGCGCAACCTGAAGACCCTCAGTTAGTTGATGTGATGGTTAAGCTAATTAGAGGTGAGACTTCTAGTCACCTCAATAGATACTTCATTAATGACAAGGGTTGGTTGAGACGGGATGGAAGACTATGCGTCCCACAAGCAAGGGATTTGGTGAAAACAGTTCTCGAAGAAGCACACCATTCTAAGTTAACCATACACCCAGGTGGGGACAAGATGTATAAATACATAAAAAGGGTTTTCTTTTGGAATGTCATAAAGAAGGATCTAGCTGAGTTTGTCTCTAAATGCTTTATATGCCAACAAGTCAAGGCAGAGCAGAAGAGGCCTGGTGGTCTTCTTCATCCTCTAGAGGTTCGACAGTGGAAATGGGATAGCATTTCGATGGACTTTATTGATGGGTTGCCTAGGTCAGGAAGGGGCAACACCAGTATTTGGGCAACAGTGGACAAGCTCACTAAAAGCGCTCACTTTATACCTGTTAAAAATAGGAGGACTGCCTCATCATTAGAATCCACTTATCTTAAAGATGTAGTTCGACTGCATGGGATACCCTCTACCATAGTAAGTGATTGAGATCCTATCTTTGCGAGTGATTTTTGGAAGAGTTTGCAAGAGGCTGTAGGCACACAACTATGCTTAAGCACTGCCTATCACCTTCTAACCAATGGTCAGACGGAAAGGGTGAACAGAGTACTAGAAGATCTTTTGAGATCGTGCATTCTTGATTTTGGGGGAACATGGGAGGATCACCTTCTCTTAGTGGAGTTCGCCTACAAGAATAGCTACAAAGCCACCATAGGCATGACACCCTTTGAGGCCTTGTATAGGAGACCATGCCGATCACCAACTTGTTGGTGGGAGTCTACAGACAAGCTCGTACTTGGGCCTGACATTATCTTAGAAACTTCAGGGAAGGTAGACTTGATACGAAGACAAATGAAGACCGCACAAGATAGATAGAAGTCCTACGCTGATAAAAGAAGGACCAACCTTGAGTTTGAGGTTGGAGACAGAGTTTTTCTTAAAGTATCTCCTTTGAAGAATGTCATTCGCTTTGGGTCCGTATGAAAATTGGCACCAAGATTTGTAGGGCCATTTCCTATCATTGAGAGGATTGGGAAGATGGCTTATAAAGTAGATCTGCCCAAAAGATTGGTTGGAGTTCATAATATCTTTCATGTCTCTCATCTACGAAAATGCTTACATGAGTATGCGAAGTTGTGGAGCCAAGCATACTAGAGGAAACGGAAGTGGAACGAGAAGCAACGGTGAGAAGAGTTCCGACTCGTATCTTGGGTACAGAAGTTAAAAAGCTACGCAATCGTGAGGTCAAGCTAGTTAAAGTACAATGGAGTGATGCTGAGGAAGACATGACTTGGGAGACTAAAGACAAGATACGCGCATCCTACCCTTTTCTTTTTGAGGGTACATCCTTGATCTCCTTTTCCATAAATTTATGCATGCTTGTATCTATCTCTTAAGTATATCTCCTCGGTCCTATTCTTGATCCTTAGGTAGAAACCAATGAATGTAAACATGTATTTGAAACATTTTATGATTGATGGTTGCAAGTGGTTGCTAGTGGTTGCTCATTGATGCATATACACACACACACACTAGGTACTAGATCAACTCAGTCACTTTCATATTGCATATGCATATATGTATTTATATGGATTGAAACTTGATGTGTTATCATGTGGATGTTGCATTTGAATGAATGATTATGCACTCATGTAGAAGTTACAAAATACCATTATGAATAATTACATACGTGATGAACTCATAGAATTGACATGATTCGCATTAAGGAGGTCAACTGAATCAGTACACCGCCTGATTTTGCATTAGATTAGGACACACACACTATGCATATGATCATGTAAGCATTAGAAATCTTTTAAAGGACAATGAATGCTTGAGATTGATGGTTGAGTAGACGAATGTTGGATGTTAGGATGCATTCTTCTTAAATTAGAGATTTCGGGGACGAATTCCTTTAAGGAGGGGAGAATGTAACATCCCGTATTTTCTATGAATATTAAAATTAACAATTCTAAGAACACTTAATATTTCGAAGAAGAATTAAGGGAAACGGGTTACGCCATTGCGTTCGTCTTGGAATTCTGCTTGAGATAGAGTCCGAGTTTGCTTGAATCGAACTCCATATGAAGAAGTTATGGAGTTCAGAAGAATTAAATTAATAGTCAGAAAACAGTTTAAAATTCGAAAATCGGCCAAAACAGCTGAGCAGGAAATTTCCTGCTCAGGGGTGTCGACCTCTCCCCCCCCCCCAGGGGGAGTCAACATAGGTGTCGACCTCCCTATAAGGATGTCGACATAAGTGTCGACCCCCCCTCCCCCCCGTAGGGTGGTCGCCCCATTTGAGATCCAATTCCTGTGACGAATTTTTATAGCCTTGAGCTGATGTGGCCTTCTCTGATAGGCCGATGACTAATTTCTGAGGTATTAGGGTTTATGTGTCATGCTATGGTTCGCTGGATGACACATCTCTTTGGTTTGAATGGATCTGACTACTCCTAAACTAATCTAATGGATAGAATTAATCCTACACTTCTATATAACAACCCAAACCTTAACTCTAAACCTCATAATCTCATTCTATGAAGCCGTCATGCTATCCATCCCTAAGCTCTCCTGGCTGTGATGACCCCAAACTTCCACGGAATGAAAGTAAGGGATAATCAATTGGAATATAACATAAATATAACAATACAGATCACAAATACAACATAGTAAAGGAAAACTATAGAATAACAACATCATAGCAGCGGAATATGAATGTCATCAAACACAGAATCCCACAGTCACATAGTTCTACATTATTACATCAGGTTTCAGCAAAAAGGGAATAAGTCTCAATTTCAAAATAGAATAACTGGAAATAAAATAAGTTTGGATGTCTCAAGTTCTAAAAGATAAATCGCAAATAAAAGATAAATGATAGATAGTCTTCGTGGTCCAACATAAGCACCTCCAAATAAGCAACTCCAAGATAGATAAGCAGCTCCAAGATAGCATCTCCAAAGAAAGCTAGACCTGTTACTTGGCTGGCCATGTGGAAAAGAGGGCACCCGTGTTTGCAAAGGTGAAAACAAACTACGAGTTAGTCATGGGACTGGTGTGAGAATTCTTAACTAATTTAACTAATAGTAATAAGGCAAATCCAAAGACCACGCGGCTAGAGCGGAACGGGATTTATTTCAATGGATTGTCATGCATAATTTAAAGTGATTGAACAAGTAAATAAGTAAAACGTAAAACAATGTAATGCTTTTGAAAAAATGGAATCACCATAAGACTCAAGTCCCATCACACAATGCAACGCAAAACAGAGGATAGAGTTTTACCTTATGGTGATCAAACATGCTAAATACGATAAATACGAATCCAATATTAATATTAGTGTATATAAGAACATTTCAAAATAAATGTATCAATCCTAGGAAACATAGTACCCCATACTACTCTGCCTCCATACTAGTAATACAATCAAATTCGTAGGGTAGTATTTGGAATTTGGTTTCCATCATGAGTCAAGGCTAGGGAGGAGCTCCTTACCGATTCGAGACACTCTAGCTAATGTCTCAGGATGCCCCGCAGTGAACCCTTGGATCCTGCAGGGCCGGTCCACACATACAGCTTTGTGAATTAGTTATTCCTGAACACACGTCTCCCGATCCAAAAGGACCTATCATCCGAGGTGCCTCATTCCATCATCCACATAAGTAAAATATCAGCCAGTTTAAGCACTGTTACTACTTCTAACTAGAAAGAAACGTGCTGCTCTCCCTGCATTCCCTTCTCCCATTTTAGACCCCACCGGGTTGTGAGGCTCGTGAAGCTACATAATACACAAAGCTATGCGTATTCAAGCTGTGCTTTGATCGTCACCACAAGGTTCTGCTTTTCAACAAGAAACCTTGATCATTGCATTTTAGTATGCCACACTGTCACTCCATATCACACTACCAATCCTTTGCCGAAATATATGAAAGGGTGTTAAGCAAGAGAATGAATTCTCTACCACCAATCATTCATACATTCGGTAGAAAATCAATAAATACAATATAAATGAGTACAATGTCGGACACACATTCCATTTATAAGCCCGATCTAGGTCTGAACAAAACTGGAGATACCTCGTCCCGTATGTCCAGTACGGAAAGGAGATACCCGCATATCCATGAAATCAACACGTACGTTTGGGAAATTACCCTGACCCTTGAATTGGGAGCAAATCAATTAAGGATTTTGATCGTTGTCCATTCGAGGGAAAATTTACGGTCTTCATACGCCGTCTTCATCCTTCGATTCTTTACGTCGTTTGATTATTTGAAATGAGAGTAACTCGGACTTTCCAAATAATCCTCGTACATATATATATTGAAAATCCTTCCTTATCGTTAATATTATTTTATAATGATTAATTCCTATTTCAATTATTTAAAATAGTTAAATCTTTAACGACGCTTCGGGTCAATGGCGACCCTGGCGCTGCTTTCAACCAATTTTGATTTTCACATTTCTCAAAATCTAACTGCTGGATCTTAACTTAGTATACATCGTTGGAAAGATCTTCCCAAGGCGGTCCTAATGGCTTCAGTTTTGGGAAAATCCGACGGTCGGATCTCTTGGTATAGTCGTTTAAAGGTACGATTTCAAAATGCGAACTACCGCGCTCGATTCGTTTAGTTTTAATTATATATATATATATATATATATATATATATATATATAATCTTTCAACCATAATAACGACGTTCGATTCAACAACGAGCTAAACAGCTACCGATCTCCATTCAATTTTAATTCATTTAAAAAAATGAAGATAATATTTCAGCATTTTTAAATACATTCCGTTATTCCTTTAGTTACATTCAAGATGTGAGTTATAATTCAAAGTCCAATTCCTCCCTTTATTACCTAATTCTTATATTCACATAGAAATGTAAATCATGTTGAATTAATTCCTTATTCTTTTATTAACATTAGAAATGTAAGTTTCATTCTTTAAATTACTCTATAAAATTCACTTTGTAATTACATTAAAATGTAATTAACCTTCCGTGTTAAATTTTCAATATAATGCAAATACTTCTTTTTAAATTACATTAAAAATGTAAATTAATGGTGTAAATTTCTATCTTTTAGTTTGTCTCTTAATTTACAATATAAAATCACTTTTTAATTACATTAAAAATGAAATTTCTATTACATGTCAAATTTTGTCTTTTAATTTGCCAGGTACAATCCTACCTCTAATTCATATAAAGATGAAATTTTATATTACATACCAATTCTCAGTCTTAATTTACAAATAAAAGTGTACCTTCAATTTACAATGTAAATTCTCTTTAATTACATAATAAAAGTGAAATTTTAATTACAATGCAAATTCTCTTTCTTAAACTACATATAAAAATGTAATTTTTTTTACATGGAAATCCTACTCTTAATTTACATATGAAAATGTAAATTTAATTACAAGGCAAATTCCTACTTTTTATTTACATGTAAAAAAGTAAATTTAACTACAATGCAAATCCCGACTTTTTATTTACATGTAAAAATGTAAATTTAAATACAATGCAAATTCCTACTTTTTATTTACAGAAAATGTAAATCTGACTTCAAGGCAAATTCTTAGTTTTTATTTACATGTAAAAATGTAAATTTAACTACAATGCAAATTCTACTTTTAATTTACATGTAAAAATGTAAATTTAAAAACAATGTAAACTCCTACTTTTTATTTACAATGTAAAAATATCTTCTTTTTATTTACAATGTAAAAATATCATCTTTTTATTTACAATGTAAAAATATCTTCTTTTTATTTACAATGTAAAAATATCTTCTTTTTATTTACAATATAAAAATATCTTCTTTTTATTTACAATGTAGAGATATCATTTTTTATTTACAATGTAAAAATATCTTATTTTTATTTACAATGTAAAAATATCTTCTTTTTATTTACAATGTAAAAATATCTTCATTTTCTTTACAATGTAAAAATATCTTCTTTTTATTTACAATGTAAAAATATCTTCTTTTTATTTACAATGTAAAAATATCATCTTTTTATTTATTACATATAAAAATGTACTTTATATTTTACCTGTAAATTCTATTCTTAATTTACATATAAAAATGTAAATTTGAATCTATTCACATCGTCAAATTCTCACCTTTAATTTTCAATAAAATATTGAATCTATTCACATCGTCATATTCTCACATTTAATTTTCAATAAAATATCGAATCTATTCACATCGTTATATTCTCACTTTTAAAGTTCAGTAAAATATTGAATCTATTCACATCGTCATATTCTCACTTTTAATTTTCAATAAAATATTGAATCTATTCACATCGTCAAATTTTCACTTTTAATTTCCAATAAAAATATTGAACCTAGAGGGGAGGAGCATATTTTGAATTCAAACTAGAATGGTTTGGATTGCCATACATGTAAATAATCCAAATGTGATTTCAGATCTAAATAAATAAATGACTAAAGGGATAACCATATAACATCTCAAAACTAGTCAATAATCAATCACAACATCATAGATCAGAACCAATAACAAACACAGCATGATCCATAAGCAAATGAAATAGCTAGATTAAAATTAATTATTTAAATCAGAATGCTCACCTCGACTCCAGATCTAGATCTAAAATTAAAAAGGTATAGAAATTGTTCCAATCAGTTCTAAGTTGATGTATTTGCTGTCACGATTCACACGGATCTGAAAATTTCCAATTTGGAGTTCGTATGAATTAATTATCAATTTTTAATTAACAATTTACTTTTTACAACTGTAGTTGCAACAGAAATAAGTGTCGCAAAGTCTGAAATGTTCATACCTTTATATTTCAATTTGTTCAAAACTTTAAATCCAGAAATCGAGAGCTGTGGTTGATGGTTTTTAGAACGGTTTGTTGGAGATTGGAGATCTTGGAGAGTGGAGTCGGCGCCTGGAAGGGGGTGGGGTGCAGTTGGCCATGGTGGGGCTAAGGGGGGTGCGACGGCGGTGGGTTCGTGGGGTCGGGGCGTCGGCTACAAGGTACGGGAGGCCTTGATTTCGGTGTAGAATCAAAGAGCATGAAAATCTCTTCGAAACGTGTATTGCTATGAAGGATTTTGTTGAGAAATGAGAGAGAAATTGAAGTTTGAAATTTTGAAGGAAATGGGTTTGATGGCGGCTTGAAACGAACGGGGGAGGAGGATGAACAGTGATTTTATAATAAAATAATAGGGTTAGGTTATTATTAAATAATTAATTAGCCCAATAAATCCCGTTTTGCAAATTTCTTCTTTTTCAGCCCAACGACTGTCATCCCTACCTATTTACCCCTATTCCGGACTCATCTAACTATGTCCCACAGGCCCAATTGATCGTCTTGGCCCCCGTTTCTCAGTTTTAAAAGTATAAATCATTTATTTAAAATTCAAACGTACTTTCTAATTTTACCGGGGACACATACGAACTCACAAAAATCCAGAAAAATTATTTCTGGCTTTGTTTTGATGATATGATCCTGACAAAATTTATTTCGTCGAATTCTATGACTGTTTGAAAAATGGCCTTTTTCAAGTCGATTAAAATTGACCGAAATTGACCAAACTGAAATCTTTTGCCACAGTCACAAATTAATTCTAAAAATTATGAAAAATTAAACTTAATAATAATTTGACATTCCGAATCCAACAAAAGTGGTTTCGTCGAAAATAGAGGTCGTTTGAAAAATGGTTATATTTCATATTAAAATATATACATAAATTCTACAGCGACTATTCTGAAATTTCGACTGGCCATAACTTTTAATTCCCACTATGAAATTTCGATTTTTCGCATTCATTGGAAAGATATTTTTAAATAGATTCTAATATTTTTGGTTTCACCGAAATCCGATTTATTCTGCATCCTGTACCGTCAGTTAAAGTTTAGATTTGACTTTTCAAACTACCGTGCTATTTCTAATTCCTTTTATAATTAAATTAATATATTCGTATTAAAAAAATGTAGTCGTTATTATTTAAAATAATTTATTTCAAATATTTAAAAACCCTTAAAATATCTAAAATGAAAATTTTAAATTGGCCCCAAATTCTGGGTTGTTACAATCTCCCCCGTTTAAGAACTTTTCGTCCTCGAAAAGGAAAAAGGAAAATAGAAGAGTAGGAACCAGCATAGAGAATGTGAAATATTTTAAGCGTACCTCAAAACAAAATCTAATCGGAGATATCCACTCTGCATTTGGGATAGGCTAGTTTGATATTCTCCTCAGTTTCCCAAGTGCAGTCTCTAGGATCACTGCTCCATTTCACTTTGACTAGGTTGATTTTTTTATTTCTCAGCTCCCTAGTCTCTTTGCCAATAATTTTCAGCGGTTCCCTTCTCACTGCAAGGCTTAGCGTAATCTCCCAATCTTGCTTTGCAGCTTCCTCCACAACTAGATCTGGATCATGGACATGCCTTCGAAGTTGAGATACATAGAATACATCGAGCACTCCAGGCAACCAGTCGGGCATCTGAATTCTGTAAGCTTGGGTGCCAATCTTTTCAAGAATAGGGAAGGGGCTGATGAATTTTGGTGCTAATTTTCCTGTCTTTCCAAAACGAATTACACCTCACATTGGAGCAACTTTCAAATAGACAGTCACCCACTTCAAAAGACAATTCTCTTCTTCTTAAATCCGCATAGCTCTTTTGTCTACTTTGGGCAGCCAACAATCGCTTCTTAATATAATCAACTTTTTCTGAAGCTTCTCGGACCATGTCTGGACCCAATACTAGACGATTTCCTTTTTCAACCCAACATGCTAACGACCTACATGGCCTACCATATAAGGCTTCAAATGGAGACATTTTAAAACTTGCTTGGTAGCTATTGTTATAAGAGAATTCAACTAAATGCAAGTGATCCTCCTAAGAACCTCCAAAATCGAGTATGCAAGCTCACAACATATCCTCAAGAATGTGATTCACCCTCTTAGTTTGGTCGTCAGTCTGAGGGTGATATGCGGTACTAAGATTTAACTTCGTTCCCAACTCATTTTGGAATGCTTCCCAAAATTTGCTAGCAAAGATAGGATCACGGTCGCTAACGATGCTACTAGGAACTCTGTTTAAAACAAAAGATTATTCTTTTATTATTTAATTAAAAAATGAAAATTTTCATTCAGATAATGATGAAAAGGAAAGATTTAGTTTTATTACCCATGTAGCCTGACTATTTCTTTGCAATTAACTTGCGCCAGACTTTGAGCAGTTCTAGTGGACTTGACAGGTATGAAATGAGCGGACTTTGTGAAGCGGTCCACGGTCACCCATATGCTGTCATTTCCTTTCCTAGTACGAGGCAGACTAGCTATAAAATCCATGGAGATTTGGTCCTACTTCCAACCTGGAACCTCCAATGGTTGCAACAATCCTGCAAGCTTTTGTTGATCGCTCTTAACCTGTTGGCATGTAGGACATCTACTCACATAAATGGATATATCTCTCTTCATAGCTTTCCACCAAAATGTGCGCTTCAGATCTTGATACATCTTTCTTACGCCTGGATGGATGCTAAGCTTTGATTTGTGACCTTCATCTAAAACTTCCCTTATGAGCTCTGGGATACTTGGGACACAAATCCGCCCTTGTAATCTAAGAACTCCCTTGCCATCTATTTGAAAGTTCGTGTTTTCACCTTCTTGAATTCTTTCAATCACTTTTCGAATAAAAGCATCATTTTTCTGAAGAGAAGAAATTTTATCAATCAAAGAAGGGGTAATGATGAGGCTTGCGACAATGACGTTCTTTCTACTAAGTGCATCCGCCACAACATTGGCTTTTCCCGGCGTATATAAGATGTCAAGATCGTATGCCGCAAGAAATTCTAGCCACCGTTGCTGCCTTAAATTCAAATCCTTTTGATTGAAGAGATATTTCAAAGATTGATGGTCTGTGAATAATTCAAAATTTTCGCCCAAAAGATAATGTCTCCAAAATTTTAAAGCAAAGACTACGGCCAACAACTCCATGTCATGGACACGATAATTTTTCTCATGCGGCTTTAATTGACGACTTGCATATGCAAAAACCCTCTCCCTTTGCATCAGTACTGCACCAAGACCACCACTTTGAGAAGCATCGGTGTAGACTTGTAAATCTTGATTTCCATCGATGATGGTTAGTATGGGAGCAGTTGTCAAACTCACTTTTAGCTTTTGGAAGGCCTCCTCACAATCCGATGTCCAATTGAATTTGGTATGCTTCTTGGTGAGCATTGTTAACGGGCCAGACAGCTTGGCGAAGTCTTTGAAAAAATTCCTATAATATCCAGCCAATCCTAGGAAGCTTCTTACTTCAGCGGGTGTACTGGGCTGCTTCCAATCTCGAATGGCGGCAATTTTACTTGGGTCAACAGCAATTCCTTCTTTTGACACAACATGGCTCAAGAATTTTACCTCCTCTTGCCAAAATGTGTATTTGGAAAATTTTGCTTTTAAAACATTTCTTCGCAGAATCTCCAACACTTCCCTCAGATGCCCTTCATGTTCCTCCTTAGTTTTAGAATAGATTAGAATATCATCAATGAAGACTAGGATAAATTTATTTAGGACATCTCGGAAGACCCTATTCATCAAGTCAACAAAGTAGGCTGGAGCATTGCATAAACCGAATGGCATTACCAGCCATTCGTAGAATATGTCAGGACCTCTGAAGGCTATCAAAGGTATGCATTCTTCAGCTATGCGTAGTTGATGGAAACCGGTGGCTAGGTCCATCTTAGAAAACACCTTGACCCTATTTAATTGGTCCATTAAATCATATATGCGAGACAAGGGGTATTTGTTCTTCAATGTTTGTTTATTAAGGTCGCGGTAATCAACACAGAGTCTTAGAGTACCGTCAGACTTGGGGACAAACACCACAGCTGCACCCCAATTGGAAAAACTAGGTCGGATTAGTCCCTTCCATAAGAGATGCTTAGTTTGGGTTTGCAACTCCTCTTTTTCTTTAGGTGTCATCCTTCGGATAGCATGAACTACAGGCCTTGCATTTGGGACGAGATCAATTCTGAAATCGATTTACCTTCGCGGGGGTAAGTTGTCTACTTCTTCAAATACATCCACGTAATTTTTGACCATGGGGATCTTTTCTAAAGAAATGGGAGTGACTTCGAGGGAAGACCAAGATGACTTTCTATTTGTCTTTGAACCATGGTAAGGTATAGAAATAACATCCCCAAACTTTGTTTTGATTTAAACTATTCCATCCGCACATTTAACCTCAGCCTTAAATTTTGTTAGCCAATCAAGACCAAGGATGATATAAAACTCGGAAAAATTCATAATGACCAAGTTAAATGGAAATTGGAAATTGGAAATAGGTGTAGGAAATAGGCACCCTATAGTATAAATCAAGGACGATAGAACCTCCTACAGGATTATGAACTTTAATTGGCTCTTTAAGATTTCTTTGTTTCAATTTCAATTTCTTGACCGCGTTGCTAGAAATAAAGCTCCTTGGTGCACCCGTATCAAACAAAGCAGTAACAGGAATGTTTTTAACAGAAATAGTACCACCTAAAACATCAGGCTTACCTGCTCCTTCAGAAGAAGTAGGTGCAGAGGAAGGTGGTGCACTTGCCCCCTCGTACACATGTGCAATCTGAGCTCCTTCCAACAGTGGACAATAAAGCTTGATATGACCCTTTTTGTGGTAGTTATAGAATTCTTTAGTGTCATCACTTCTGGCCTTCTTTGGATTTCTGTAGTCCTTGCTGTAGTGTCCAAACTTCTGGCAGTTGTAGCATAGCACCTTCACCTTATCATGGTTTTTAGCAGCTCCAGAACTGCTCCCTTCAGTCTTCTTCTAGGTTTGCTTCCTTTTATTATTATTGTTGGCCAAGCTCCTTTCTCTATCTTGTTGTGAAACTCTTTTGTCATTCTCCTCATAGCGACAAGCAAACTCAATCAGCTTATTGAAAGAAAGGTCAATGTGAGAATTAACCCTGTCAGTGTACTTCCTTGCAAGTCCATTAATAAACCTTTTGTTCTTTTGGAAATCATCTTGAATTGATTCTAGGGCGTAGCGAGAGAAGTTTTCAAATATTCTCACATACTCAGAAATAGTTTTGTCGCCGTGCTTCAAGTTGGCGAACTCGTCATGCAGCCTTTCCACTTCTTGCCTGGGAACGTACTTTTCATTGAATAGCTCTTTAAACCTGGTCCAAGTCACATTTTCTTCGTCACCTCCTATATTGACCAATTCCCACCAATTCTATGCTTCGCCTTGGTGCAGCCATGAAGCCGTAAATCTCTTTCTTTGATCATCTATCCCTATCCCTCCAAATATCTTTTCACAATTTTTAAGCCATGCCAGAGCCTGTGTCACGTTCTCCGTACCAGTGAATGGAACTCCACCTAAATTTTAGAATTTCTTTGCTACCTTATCCAAGTCAAAGGGCTACGGTGGTGGCTGTTGAACTGTGGCCTCCTCAGTTTCAGCAATAATTTGCCTCCTTGTCCTAGCTCTAGCGGCTCTAGCGGCAGCGGTACTCATTTTTAGTTAGTTCTGTATGATCCAGGAAAGAGTCAGAACAACCGTAATGGTGATTTTAAGAAATGATATAGATAAAAGGATGGAAAAAGAATGGCGATAAAATGACTGACTATTATATAACTGTAATGAACTGTTCGCTATAGAATATTAGTGATTCTATGTTAACAAATTGCTATAAATATGTTATACTCCAAAGCTAAGGTTAACCAAAGCTCTGATACCAACTGTGATGACCGCAAACTTCCACGGAATGAAAGTAAGGGATAATCATTTGGAATACAACATAAATATAACAATACAGATCACAGATACAACATAGTAAAGGAAAACTATAGAATAACAACATCATAGCAGCGGAATATGAATGTCATCAAACACAGAATCCCATAGTCACAGAGTTCTACATTATTACATCAGGTTTCAGCAAAAAGGGAATAAGTCTCAACTTCAAAATAGAACAACTGGAAATAAAATAAGTTTGGACGTCTCAAGTTCTAAAGATAAATCGCAAATAAAAGATAAATGATAAATAGTCTTCATGGTCCAACATAAGCACCTCCAAATAAGCTACTCCAAGATAGATAAGCAGCTCCAATATAGCAACTCCATAGAAAGCTAGACCTGTTACTTGGTTGTCCGTGTGGAAAACAGGGCACCCGAGTTTGCAAAGGTGAAAAAAAACTACGAGTCAGTCATGGGACTGGTGTAAGAATTCTTAACTAATTTAACTACTAGTAATAAGGCAAATCCAAAGACCATGTCGCTAACGAGGAACGGGCTTTATTTCAATGGACTGCCGTGCATAATTTAAAGGGATTGAACAAGTAAATAAGTAAAACGTAAAACAACGCAATGCTTTTGGAAAAATGGAATCACCATAAGGCTCAAGTTCCATCACACAATGCAACGCAAACCTTAGGATAGAGTTTTACCTTATGGTGATCGAACATGTTAAATACGATAAATACGAATCTAATATTATTAGTGCATATAAAAACATTTCAAAATAAATGTATCAATCCTAGGAAACATAGTACCCCATACTACTATGCCTCCATACTAGTAATACAATCAAGTTCGTAGGGTCATATTTGGAATTTGGTTTCCATCATGAGTCAAAGCTAGGGAGGAGCTCCTTACCTATTCGAGACACTCTAGCTAATGTCTCAGGATCCCCCGCAGTGAACCCTTGGATCCTGCAGGGCCGGCCCACACATACAGCTTTGTAGATTAGTTATTTCTGAACACACGTTTCCCGATCCTATAGGACCTATTATCTGAGGCGCCTCATTCCATCATTCACATAAGTAAAATATCAGCCAGTTTAAGCACTGACACTACTTCTAACAAGAAAGAAACGTGCTTCTCTCCCTGCGTTCGCTTCTCCTGTTTTAGACTCCACTGGGTTGTGAGCCTCGTGAAGCTACGTAATACACAAAGCTATGCATATTCAAGCTGTGCTTTGATCGTCACCACAAGGTTCAGCTTTTCAACAAGAAACCTTGATCATTGCATCTTAGTATGCCACACTGTCACTCCATATCACACTACCAATCCTTTGCCGAATTATATTAAAGGGTGTTAAGCAAGAGAATGAATTCTCTGCCACCAATCATTCATACATTCGGTAGAAAATCAATAAATACAATATAAAGGAGTACAATGTTGGACACACATTCCATTTATAAGCCCGTTCTGGGTCTGAACAAAACTGGAGATACCTCGTCCCGTATGTCCAGTACGGAAAGGAGATACCCGCATATCCGTGAAATCAACACGTACGTTTGGGCAATTACCTCGACCCTTAAATTGGGAGCAAGTCAATTTAGGATCTTGATCGTTGTCCATTCGAGGGAAGATTTACGGTCTTCATACGCCGTCTTCATACTTCGAATCTCTACGTCGTTTGATTATTCGGAATGAGAGTAACTCGGACTTTCCAAATAATCCTCGTATATATATATATATATATATATTGAAAATCCTTCCTTATCGTTAATATTATTTTATAACGATTAATTCCTATTTCAATTATTTAAAATAGTTAAATCTTTATTTAACGACGCTTCGGGTCAATGGCGACCTTGGAGCTGCTTTCGACCAATTTTGATTTTCACATTTCTCAAAATCTAACTGTTGGATCTTAGCGTAGTATATATCATTGGAAAGATCTTCCTAAGACGGTCCTAACAGCTTCGGTTTTGGGAAAATCCGACGGTCGAATCTCTTGGTATAGTCGTTTAAAGGTACGATTTCAAAACGCGAACTACCACGCTCGATTCGTTTGGTTTTAATTATATATATATATATATATATATATATATAATCTTTCAACCTTAATAACGACGTTCGATTCAACAACGAGCTAAACAGCTACCGATCTCCATTCAATTTTAATTCAAAAAAAATGAAGATAATATTTCAGCATTTTTAAATACATTCCTTTATTCCTTTAGTTACATTCAAGATGTGAGTTCTAATTCAAAGTCCAATTCCTCCCTTTATTCCCTAATTCTTATATTCACATAGAAATGTAAATCATGTTGAATTCCATTCCTTATTCTTTTATTAACATTAGAAATGAAAGTTTCATTCTTTAAATAACACTTAAAATTCACTTTGTATATACATTAAAATGTAATTAACCTTCCCTGTTAAATTTTCAATATAATGCAAATACTTCTTTTTAAATTACATTAAAAATGTAAATTAATAGTGTAAATTTCGATCTTTTAGTTTGTTTCTTAAATTAAAATATAAAATCATATTTTTTAATTACATTAAAAATGTAATTTATATAACATGTCAAAATTTGTCTTTTAATTTGCCAGGTACAATCCTACCTCTAATTTCATATAAAGATGAAATTTTACATTACAAATCATCATTCTTAATTTACAAATAAAAGTGTACCTTCAATTTACAATGTAAATTCTCTTTAATTACATAATAAAAGTGAAATTTTAATTACAATGCAAACTCTCTTTCTTAAACTACATATAAAAATGTAATTTTTATTTAATCCTACTCTTAATTTACATAAGAAAATGTAAATTTAATTACAATGCATATTCCTACTTTTTATTTACATGTAAAAATGTAAATTTAACTACAATGCAAATTCCTACTTTTTATTTACATGTAAAAATATAAATTTAAATGCAATGTAAATTCCTATCTTTTATTTACAAAAAAAAGTAAATCTGACTACAATGCAAATTCTTAGTTTTTATTTACATGTAAAATTGTAAATTTAACTACAATGCAAATTCTACTTTTAATTTACATGTAAAAATGTAAATTTAAAAACAATGTAAATTCCTACTTTTTATTTACAATGTAAAAATATCTTCTTTTAATTTACAATGTAAAAATATCTTCTTTTCATTTACGATGTAAAAATATCTTCTTTTCATTCACAATGTAAAAATATCTTCTTCTTATTTACAATGTAAAAATATCTTCTTTTTATTTACAGTGTAAAAATATCTTCTTTTTATTTACAATGTGAAAATATCTTCGTTTTATTTACAATGTGAAAATATCTTCTTTTTATTTACAATGTAAAATTTATTACATATAAAAATATACTTTATATTTTACATGTAAATTCTATTCTTAATTTACGTATAAAAATGTAAATTTGAATCTATTCACATCGTCAAATTCTCACCTTTAATTTTCAATAAAATATTGAATCTATTCACATCGTCATATTCTCACTTTTAATTTTCAATAAAATATTGAATCTATTCACATCATCATATTCTCACTTTTAATTTTCAATAAAATATTGAATCTATTCACATCGTAATATTCTCACTTTTAATTTTCAATAAAATATTGAATCTATTCACATCGTCATATTTTCACTTTTAATTTTCAATAAAAATATTAAACCTAGAAGTGAGGAGCATATTTTGAATTCAAACTAGAATGGTTTGGATTGGCATACATGTAAATAATCCAAATGTGATTTCAGATCTAAATAAATCAATGACCAAAGGGGTAACCATATAACATCTCAAAACTAGTCAATAATCAATTGCAACATCATAGATCAGAACCAATAACAAACACAACATGATCCATAAGCAAACGAAATAGCTAGATTAAAATTAATTGTTTAAATCAGAATGCTCACCTCGATTTCAGATCTAGATCTAAAATTAAAAAGGTCCAGAAATTATTCCAATCAGTTCTAAGTTGATGTATTTGCTGTCATGATTCACACGGATCTGAAAATTTCCAATTTGGAGTTCATATGAATTAATTATTAATTTTTAATTAACAATTTACCTTTTACAACTACAGTTGCAACAGAAATAAGTGTCGCAAAGTCTGAAATTTTCATACCTTTATATTTCAATTTGTTCAAAACTTTAAATCCAGAAATCGAGAGCTGTGGTTGATGGTTATCAGAACGGTTTATTGGAGATTGGAGAGCTTGGAGAGGGGAATCGGCGCCTGGAAGGGGGTGGGGTGCGGTTGGCCGTGGTGGGGCTAAGGGGGGTGCGACGGCGGTTGGTTCGTGGGGTCGGAGCGTCGGCTACAGGGTACGGGAGGCCATGATTTCGGTGTAGAATCAAAGAGCACGAAAATCTCTTCGAAACGTGTATTGCTGTGAAGGATTTCGTTGAGAAATGAGAGAGAAATCGAAGTTTGAAATTTTGAAGGAAATGGGTTTGGTGGCGGCTTGAAACGAACGAGGGAAGAGGATGAACAGTGATTTTATAATAAAATAATAGGGTTAGGTTATTATTAAATAATTAATTAGCCCAATAAAGCCCGTTTTGCAACTTTCTTCTTTTTCAGCCCAACGACTGTCATTCCTACCTATTTACCCCTATTCCGGACTCATCTACCTATGTCCTGCAGTCCCAGTTGATTGTCTTGGCCCCCGTTTCTCAGTTTTAAAAGTATAAATCAATTATTTAAAATTCAAACGTACTTTCTAATTTTACCGGGAACACATACGAACTCAGAAAAATCTAGAAAAATTATTTCTGGCTTTGTTTTGACGATACGATCCTAACAAAATTTATTTCGTCGAATTCTCTGACTGTCTGAAAAATGGCCTTTTTCAAGTCGATTAAAATTGACCGAAATTGACCAAACTGAAATCTTCTACCACAGTCACAAATTAATTCTAAAAATTTTGAAAAATTAAAATTAACAATAATTTGACATTCCGAATCCAACAAAAGTGGTTTCGTCGAAAACAGAGGTCATTTGAAAAATGGCTATTTTTAATATTAAAATATATACAGAAATTCTACCATAACTATTCTGAAATTTCGACTGGCCATAACTTTTAATTCCCGCTATGAAATTTCGATTTTTCGGATTCATTGGAAAGATATTTTTAAATAGAATCTAATATTTACGGTTTCACCAAAATCCGATTTATTCTGCATCCTGCACAGTCAGTCAAAGTTCAGATTTGACTTTTCAAACTATTGTGCTATTTCTAATTCCTTTTATAATTAAATTAAATATATTCGTATTAAATTCAATTGAAACAAATTTCTAGTCGTTATTATTTAAAATAATTTATTTCAAATATTTAAACACCCTTAAAATTTCTAAAATGAAAATTTTAAATTGGCCCCAAATTCTGGGTTGTTACACTAGCTTCCATCTTCTCCAAATTAGATATCAAGTTAGAAAGCTCCAAACCAAATCCAAACTAGAGAATCAAACGTCTACATCAAAGGATAGCTTAACAAATTCAGAAATCAGATCCCAAAATACAAGATCTGTGTTTTTTCTGTAAGTTCAGTTATTATTCCGATTTAAA
Organism: Allium sativum; assembly: GCA_030737875.1. Lineage (NCBI taxonomy): Eukaryota > Viridiplantae > Streptophyta > Magnoliopsida > Asparagales > Amaryllidaceae > Allium > Allium sativum. The sequence continues at coordinate 231,617,771 of CM060921.1, forward strand.
CACCTAAAAGAAATCATGACTATAATAATCGGATATAGAACTATGCCTAATTCTGATTCATGCCTATCCTTTTGTCAAAACTGAATTGCCTATGCCTATGAGACTATTGTGATTTATGTAATGATGCATATAGTGTCTATGAGACTATTGTGATTGACATAGTGAAACTTATCATGCCAATGTGACTATTGAGATTGACATAGTGGAACCTATCGTGCCTATGAGACTGTTATGATTTATATGATGGAACCTATCATGTTGTACATCCTATGCCTATGAGACTATTGTGATTGATATAATGGGACTTATCATGTTGTATATCAAAATTAGTGATTCTCTTAAGTTCAATTCTACCTAATCTTTATACCTATGGTATAAATTGCATAGCTTGCCCACACTTACAACATGCCTATTGAAACATGATTCTTGAATTGGGTACACCTTTACAATCCTATTTTTCCTTATATCAATCCTTATGCTTCTTCTCTATTTTCCCCTCTTTACTTGCTTTTGTGAATACTAAGTTCATTCAGAACTTAGATTGAATCTCGTTGTACGTGCGATTATAACGCGGGGAAAATTGGGTATAATTTAATTGAGTAAATATTGGGCATAGCATGTGAATGTGGCATAAAACTTATACTGACTACACTTGGGAAATACTGGCATAAAAAGACATAAACTTTGACACATATGAAAAATATGTAAATTGGCTAAATATGAACATGCTTAACCCGAGGTTAGATTGAGTTGCGGTGTAAGACTGCCCGGAACCGCCCGGCACATCCAGCGACCACAACAGTATAGATCTAATGTGAGAGGTTAGCTCATTAAGCCCAAAAACCCGACGTTAGATTGAGTTGCAGTGTACGACTTCCCGGAACCGCCCAGCTCATCCAGCGACCTCAGCAATATAGATCTAATGTGAGAGGTTGGTGCTTTAATGAATGAATTAAAGCTAAGGAATAAAGAGGCTTAGAATGGCAGGGTTAAGTTAATTAAAGCAACAGTTAACCAATACAACATGTTAATTAAACAGATGGGTGGGGTTAGGTAAATTTGAGAACACTTAACCGTTATAACATATTGATTAGGAAACCCTAGTAACGGGGACCCATTTCAGCAGTAACCCACATAGATGTATCACGGTACCCTAAACTAGGCAGGGTAGGGCACGATTACTGGGCTGATTATAAGTGGTTAAAATAGCGGCGGGTGGTGCAGCAGTGTAGGTTCCGGCGGAGTATGGGCATGCACGTACTCCAGAGTGGATAAAGCATGCACTGGGCGTCAGTAGCATACACTGTGCATCTAGAATTTGTGTCGGGTTGCCACCATAGGAATTGATGCACCCTATGGTGGGACCAGCACATGTATCTACAATAAAGTGTGGTCGAATGACACAATTAAGAAATGCATGCGAGTAGAAGCCGATCGGGAAAGGGATCACTTTGTTATGAACACATGATGGTAGTTGAAACATTCGTTAGTAGGTGCAGAGAAATGGAAATAAGTGCGATAGTATATTCAGTTTATCTTGCCTTATCTTATGTTATCTTATTTTTATGTTATTGTCCTATATCCAATTTATTCATGTCATGATCCTTTTACCTGTTTACATGCTGAATAATCATAGGACTTACCGGACATATGTCTGACCTGATATACACGTAAATATGTATATTTTATCCGCATATTTATCTTATTTTATCTTTTAAATAATTGAAATTGTTAATTTATTGTTGTGTTTACATATTATTATTTTTGAATGGATTAACGCACTTAATTGTTGAAATGTTTGAAGAATTTTTGCAAGAAGACTGTTGAATTTTAGAGCTGGATTAAAGCTTGAAGACCTGAAGAAAAAGTGTTATTCAATCGCCTTCTGCTGCATATTTTAAAGACAAGATTCAATGCTTTTCCATAGTGGTCATTTTGAGTTGTTATTCATTCTCAAGGCAATTGGAGTTGAAGCTCGTAACCTATTTTCCATGACATCTGCTTGCATTCACATTGGTCTAGTTGCTAATTGGGCTAAGTTATTTGTCTCATATCATGTAATTTGCAAGGCTTCTATTCATGTGTTGCACGCTTCACACAGAGCTATTTGATTTGTGTGCTATTTTGGAAAATGGGTTTTGTCCCACATTGTGGAATTTGCCAAGTAGTCTTTGTCATATCAGCTATAAATACATTGTATCTCATTCATTGAAAAACACACTTAGTTTTATTCTGTAACTCTCTTCTTGGAATAAAACTCTTCTTCTCCCTTTCTCTAAGTTGTTATTTTATTTTATTTATGTTCATGTTATTTAGTTTATGTTTCTCTTCTTCTTTAGCTATGTCTAGCTAATTCCCTTTGATTAGGGGGTGATGACGCAAATAGATATGATTCAACATGAATCACATAGCCAATAGATGAGGATTTTATACATGTAGATCTGGATCTGAATCAAGGGTTAGATCTGAACCTTCATATTCTGTGTCGTTTAAGAGCTATGCTCCTTCACAGGGTATATTCGTGTTCGATCTAACAATTAACAGATTTAGATCTAATTTTAGGGTTTTAGAAATTAATTAGTGAACATGTCCTGATAGTCTATGGTTGTTTAAGAGCTCAGCTCCTGCATAGGCTATGCTTGTTGTTATTTACTTATTTGTTTCTGAGAACCTAATTATCATTGATTCATGTGTGTGATAGAAACATGAATTAGATCTATATTTATTTGTTGGCTATTGATGAGTGTGAATCCAATCTATGTCATTATCCCCTAATTTCTTTCTCTTATTTTATAAATCTCTTTTTATTTGTTGTTACTTTTTGTGTTTTCAATTAATCAAAATCCTGGAATAACTTGATTGGATTTATTAATTAAAATATTTTTGGTCCCAGAGTTCGACACCCTCTACAACAATCCTTGTTGTTTAGGAAAGCCAAACGGATTTTACAGTTGTTTACAACTGTTTAATTTGTTCGCAAACAAATTTTGGCGCCGTTGCGAGGGACCAAAATAATTTTTATTTTTATATCCTTCGAGTTATAATTTTTTTTCTTTAGTTTTCCTTCATATAAAAAAAACAACACAAAAATAATATTTTTTTTTCCTTTTACTTTCTTATTTTCACTATAAAAAAAACACAAAAATATTTTTTATTAGTTTTATTTTATTTTCCTTCATTTATAAAAAAAATCTCTTGATTAGCCGTGATTTTGTATTGCTGATCTTCTAATTTAGAGAGGTGAAAAAAAAAGTTTTTGGGTTGATTTCTTTCCCTTTTCATTGCCTTTCTTATTTCTTTAATGTTTCATTGCTTTCCATTTTTACAAATTAAATAAAAAAAATTATTGCTTTCCTTTTCCTACGTCTGTGAATTTCTTTCCTTTTCTCGTTGCTATTTTTCACCAAATCTTCCTTTCTCTACATCTCTTACCTCCATCAATAAAACTACGTTCTTTCCACCATCAAGCAAAAAACACATCACCCCAAACCATTCACAGCAAACAATTCCAAAAAAACAATCTTTTTCCTCTTCTCAAAAATTCCAAAAAAAAAAAACCAATTCTTTTTTTTCCTTCTTGCATATAAATAATTTCTTTCCCTTCTTTCATCTATTTTCCACCTTTTCTGCGAATTAAAAAAAATTATTGCTTTCCTTTTGTTCATTTCTTTCCACTTTTTGTTTCTTCAGCCATAATCATTTGCCAAAATTTTCCCATTTCTTTCTGTTTTTTTTTTCTTTCCTTCTTTTCTTACAATTTATTTCCCATTTGTTTCATTTATTTCTTTCCTATCTTTGAATTCTTTTCAAAATTCCCTGTATAATTACCTTTCTTCTATGACATATTTTTTTTTCTTTTTATTTGTTTACAATTTTTACAAAGTAAAAAAAAAAGATTTTTTCTTTGATTCCCTTTCCTTACTTAAAACTTGCATTTTTATTTTCCTGATTTCTTTCTCTTTAACAATCTTCCTTTCAATCTCATTACATTTCCTTTTCCTCTTTTCTGAAACAAATAAAAAAAAGAATCTTTCCAAATTTTTTCCCATTGCTTTATAGTTCACGTGATTCACTTCTCAGCTTCCTTCAACAATTCTTCTCCAACCATTCACAAAGCCTCCTCCTATCTTCTTCACAAAACTTGCCTCCATAACTCAGTCACCCTCTTGACAATCCTTACATCCCCTTCCACATTCAAGCGCTCCACTTGGAAAGCCAAGCCACAAACCAACGTCAATCCCAATTTCAGATCATCACAATTACCAGCAACTTCCTTAGACGCTCCTTCAAACCATACATCATGACAATACCTCACAAATTGTAACATAGTCCGTAGTTTACCACATACCGAGCCCGAAATCACCATCTACCTCATATCGAGCGCACCCAACCCGATTTTAACTTTAAAAAAAAAGGTCGTGAAAGTTTTATAATTTGGGGGAATAATTATTGCCAAATTTTCGTTTGAATTCTCTGAGAAACAGGGAGCATGGGTCTGTATTGTTGGATTGGCTTGTAGCCATCTGTGTTTGCTTATTTGTTTGGAGTTGACTGATTGAGTGCATGAATATTTATTTCTTTTGTGCGTGATTGGTGTTTTGGGTCTGGTTTCTTGTTTCTTTAGGCATAATCATCTTTTCTTGTTTATTTTTTTTATTTTTATTTTCTTTTCTAAAAAGTGAGTTTTTAGAGTTGCCAATTTTAGTTTGTTTTCCCTTTTGTTTTTGATCTAGTTTTTATTTTTTAGTTTCTTATCTTTGGTTTGGATTTAGTGTGTAAAAAAAATCATTTGCTTTTCACTTGTGAATCTTAGTGTGATAGTTTTCAGGTTGCAGATCAAGGAAGGATTTCAAAGGTCATGCTATTTGTATTTAGCAGAATTCGAATTGTTCGATTGGTTGCACACCAAGTGGGGTGTGAACGAGCTAACACGACTCAATTGCACTAGATGGACTACCGATCTAGGTGAGTATTTTCTAACTCTACAGGGACTGCTACTGCAAATAAAAAAAATTGACATTGCTTGTAAAAACCATCTACAGGGGCAGCGGCTTGCTTGTAAAATCTTTTAATTTTTGCAATTGCTATTTCTGCATCCTTATTCATTATGTTAAGGGCAATACCCAATTCACATAAGGTGAGGGATTTCATCACCCTTTTCTTAGCCCACAATTGCATTTCATCGTAGAATCTGACTAATAATAACGGTTATACGTTGGACTTAAGGGAGTCGCAGGCTCATATAGGGCTTAATTGTATTTTGATTGTTGATTTATTTGGAACGAATTATTTCCTGGTGTCTAGACTACAGCAGAGAAATAACTGTTTATAAATATTACGGTGATTCGTAAATATTATATCGGTTGTTACTCTGAAGGTACTTAAACCTTCGGCTGCATTGCTAGGGTGATTCCTGGTGCACCGATAACTCCTATCCTTTAACTGGCTGAGAAATCTTTTAATCTAAGTAATCAAACATGTCACCATATAATTTTGGGTTAGGAGCCATTAAGGACAGAAAATTACATTGTAGCTAATTTCTGTGTGTGATTGTTTTGTGAAAAAAAATTCAAAATTCCTCAAAAACAAATAAAAACAAATAAAAACAAATAAAAAAAATTAACATTTTTTTCTTTTTCTTTTAAACCTCGCTAGTCTGTAGGTCGTACTTTTCCAAAAAAAAAAGCTCCCATTTTCAAAACTTTTTTCCTTCTCATCTCTTTGCGAACTCCTCCATTGTCCAAATTTCCTTGACGAACTCTCTTCTTCTTCTTTCTAGTGCATGCAAACTTGGAACGGTGACCAAGAATCTCATCATTTAGTTCGAATCAGGCCACCTTCCCCTTCTTGAACAACCAATTTTCCCGAACAACACTTAGAAATGGGTAACGAACCTGCACCTCGTACCCTGATGGACAGAATCCTTCCCGATAGAGTTTCTGTCCCTTCTTGCATTCAATTACCCAATCCTGTGGGTAATCACTTTGAAATCCGATCGAGTCAGATAAACATCCTTCCCAAATTCATAAATATTTCTCATGATGAACCATATAGTTTCTTACCGAAATTTGAATATGCTTGTGCAACCTTTAAATTACAACAGTTATGTGAGGATGGTACTAAACTTTGTTTGATTCCATTCGCACTAACTGACTCTGCAGAAAAATGGTTTCGCAGCTTGCCCCCAAATTCGATTAAAAAATGGGATGAATTTACAGTAGTTTTCCTTAAAAAGTTCTACCCCCCAGAAAAAACAACTAGAGTCAGAAATGAAATCACCAATTTCCACCAAAAAGGGGGTGAATCTTTTTGGCAATACTTCGAAAGATTTAAAGAACTGCTGTTAAGTTTTCCCCATCACGGTTATGGAACATGGTCGTTATGTCAAACTGTATACGATGGACTTGATAATAGTTCTAGGCAAATGTTAGAGTCCATGTGTTAGTGTAATTTTCTAAAAAAGACAGGCGTAGAAGCTTGGGAATTTCTGGACGAGTTAGCAGAAAAATTGAAACAATGGGAACAAACCAATGAAAAATCTATCTATTCGCGATCCATTAGAAATTCTGTCGAATCCTCTTCTTCTTCTTCTTCTTCTTCTAATACTCTTGTTGTAACAACCAGAAATTTAATAACATGTTAAAACCATGAATCAAGGCGGAATTAATTTTTAAATTAAGAATCAAGGGAAACGGGTTATGCGATTGCGTTCGTCTTGGAGTTCTGCTTGAAATAGAGTCCGAGTTTGCGTAAAACGGATAACGTACGAAGAAGATATGGACGAACGAAGTTAGGCAGAAAAACCAAAAACTGGCCAGAATGCACTGGCGCACTTGGGAAGTGCGCCAGAACAAAATTGCACTGGCGCACTTGGGAAGTGTGCCCATTCAATTTTGCATTGGTGCAAAGGTGCACCCAGGACGAGCAGAAAACCTACTGGTCAGGCCCTGGCTGGCTTGGTCGGGTTCTAGTCGAATTTCTGAGCTCTGCTGTGTCACTAGGGCTAACTTGTCACTTTCTGATTGGCTTCTCTTGAGATGGATGGCCTTGATTGACTCTAGCTTCATCGACGACTACAATTAAATTGAAATTCTATATAAACAGCCTCCTAGCCTCATTCTCTTTACACCATTCTTCTCTAACCTTATGCTGCTCAAACTCTTGATGATCATGGCTTCTTCTTCTTCCTCTAAATTAAATCAAATAAAAAAATAAAACGTGAAGATTATTTCTTGAAGACTACGGCTAGGAATTTCTTATTGGGGATTTTCTTCTACAATCAAAGCAAGATTCAACGGTTCAACAATTCAACGACAAATTTCCAGACTTGACTTCTACATCTAAATTCCTTAGACCACGATCTGTAAGTTCAAGTTACTTTTAGATAAAAGCTGTAAACTTAATATCCATTTTGTAAATTGGAATTGGATCTATGTATGGTAATTGATTCAATCTATTCTTGTTCATCTTGGATCTTGACTTTTGTGAATATTGCTTTGGGCCTATTCATGTTGTAAATCAAACTCTCTCATGTCTATAACCTTAACATGCCTATGACGTTGAAACTATTGTTAATGGCCAAGGACTATGACTGTGAACATAAGATTACGCCTATGCCTATGACTGAGAACATAAGACTATGCCTATGACTGTGAACATAAGACTATGCCTATGCCTATGACAGTGAACATAAAAATATTGCCTATGACTATGACAAGGATAATGGTGGCTAATCACCTATGACTCTTGACTATGAGAATTATTACCTATGATTAAGAACATAAGGCTATTATCTATGACCATGACTTTGAAACTATCACCGTTAATTGACTATGACTATTTTCCTAGAACTATTTTGGATAATTATCCATGACAATTGTGATTAATCGCTTATGTTTCATAATTATGAGATTTCTGCCTATGACCGGGACTATGACTACTGGGGTTAATTACCTAAGACTATTATAGTTGATTGTTCATGCCCATAGTTGAATCCCATGTTGCACACCGAATTTGCAGTTGTTGGGTCTCATACCTAGGGTGTGACTTGCTTAGTTTATTGCTATTATGTACACCAAAGCCATTGTATCCATTATCCTTGTATTTGGCTTGCTCTTGCATGCCTATTCTTTTATGTCAACTTTTATCATGACTATCGCCTTATCTGGCTAGATTTGAAATCCTATTTGCTAGTGATGTTGTAACCAATTATCTCAAGTTATATCATGCTAGTCTTGTAATCCCTTTTATAGCTTTATGCTCGTCCCTTTTTGCGTAACATAGTTTTGATGTTATTCCCTTTATTTCGGGATTTGGATTTATTTGTAGTATAGATCGATTCACGTTTACGTGCGACGGGAATACAATTTCGGTAGATTAGGCAAAACATGAATTGGTTATGAACATGAATTATGAACTTGATAATAGGCAAAACTTGAAACATGAACATTGTTATAACTTGAATTTGGATGTGGGCATGAAACTTATCCTTGAAACTTGACACGAACTTGACATGAATCTTGAACATGGACATGGCACTAGAATGAACTTGAAAATGGCCAACTCGAGGTTGGGTTGAGTTTGCAGTGTAATTCTGCTCGGAACCGCCCGGCAAATCTAGTTACTGCAATCAATAGTATCCAATGTGGGTAGTTGGTCATATCACACTTGAAAACCCGAGGTCATACTGAGTTGTGGTGTAATTCTTCCCAGAACCGCCCGGCCTATCCAGTGACCACAACAACTGGTCTGATATAAGAGGTTGGGGTGAATTAATGAATTAATGCCACATGATAGGGTTAAGTCATGAACATGTAAGACAACACTTAACCAACTTGATACATGATTCGTAGGTGGGTTAAGTCACGAACTTGAATGACAACACTTAACCAACTTGACATGCTAGACTGATAGGTGTTAAGTCACGAATTTAAATGACAACACTTAACCTATTGGGCGGAAACCCTAGTTACGTGGTTCATTTCAGCAGTAACCCACTAGATGTATCATGGTACCCTGGGACTAGGTAGGGTAGGGCACGATTACTGGGCTGATTGTAAGCTACCAGAACGACGGTTGTGTTGGTTCACCAGTGTAGGTTCAGGAAGGCTATGGTCGTGCACGTGGTCCGAAGTTGAAAAAGAAGGCATTGGTCATTAGTAGCTTTATCTATGCATTCTTGATTCGTGTCGGTGGTTGGCACCATAGGGCTTGATACACCCTATGGTGGACCTAGCACAAGTGACTACATTCGTGATAGGGCCGTATGACACAGAGACACATGACGAGCTAGAACTTGTAGGGAGCCGATCGAGTAGTGGATCGTTCCGTTGGACCCAGTAATGGGTCATTCGTGATATTGGGCCAAGGGATCATTTCATGATTAATATAAGACATGGGTTGGGATTCTAGTACAGTTGTTGCAGCGAACCTTGAATACATGATGCTATACTTGATTTATACTTGATTTATCATGTTATCCTAGTCTATCTTGCCTATCTTGTCATCATCCGTATGTTTACTTTCAGTTTATACATGTCATGTTATTTTATCTGTTTTTATGCTTAAAGTCACTTGGACTTACCAGTCTTTATGACTGACCCATTTTCTTTCGTCCCCCCCCCCCAGGTTCTCAGGGAGGAAACTCTAGCATTTAGCTTGGATTTCGGTTCAGCTCGTGTACAGTTTGATCTTGAGCTATGCTATGGCTGCATTTCTGCTACCTTTGGGGAATTAAGCTACTTTGATGTTTTAAGTTTATGCTTCTTTATTTATGCAAGACAGAATTTGCTGTAATGGAAAATAATGACCTTGGTTATTTGATGCAAAAGGTTTTGACTCTTTTTGAAAGTAATGAAATTTAACTTTTGATTCTTATGCTGTTTTATCTATGTTCGGTCTTGTGATATTTCTGTGATTGTTTACCTCGATAACGCTCCTCCAAAACTAGTGCATTCCCTTTGTGAGTGACCCTAGCGGAGGTGGGGTATTACATTTGGTATCAGAGCAGAAGGTTACCAGACTGGGCAAAAGTTTTTAAAACCTTCTGAAATTATTTTCAAAACCAAGTACAACGAAGCATTTTTCAAGAAAAAGTCTTGTTTTATTTAAAGGCTATTCCCAAAAGCCATTAGCACTATCCTTTGTTTCCTCGTTTGAATCTCTTTTCCTTTCTTTTCTCCATCTGTAGTCACTATAGTTTTTACTTGCGGCTAATCTTCTTTCTAGCTTCGTAGAGGGTTTTCCGTACGATGGAGATAGTTTCCGTGAGGATTGTTAACATGTTATATAGGGAAGGTATGAGTGATATGTTAAGGCAGATGAGTCTCAGAACGAGAAGAAAGCCTTCTAGAAGGGAAGCGAGAACAATGACAACAATAATAACAAGTCACGTGATAAGAGGAAGTGCAACTTTTGTGGTATAGTTGGGCATATAGTCCAGGATTGTAGAAAGAAGAAGATGAAGATGGGAGCATGCTTTCAATGTGGTGATACGGGACATATCAGCAAGAACTGCCCTAAGAAGCAAGGGCTAGCCCCGCAAGCATGACCTTCTGGGGGTACATCTTTAACTTCTTCTCCTAGATGCTTTGTTTTATCTTCTCAATCCTATCTTGAGAAACTTAGGTAGAACCCTTTTGGATGTAAACATGTGATTGAAACATGTTATGATTGATGTTTGCAAATGGTTGCAAGTGGTCGCAAGTGGTTGCTCGTGGTTGCATAACACACATTAGGCACTAGATTGGCTTAGACACATTTTCATATTGCATATGCATGAGTGTTTATATTTGTTTATGGATGAAATTGAATGTGTCATCATATGGATGTTGCATATGGATGGATGTTTGTGAACACATATAGTGACTAGGACTATTTGCATACATGCTGGATTCATGACACTAAACATATTTTGCATTAGGAAGATAAATCAGGCCTGATCATTTGCATTAGATAAGGAACATATACACACACTTTCTGCATATGTTCATATAGCATTAGAAAATGTTTAAGGACAATGGTTGCTTGTGGATGATGTTTTGAGCAGATGGTTGATTGGATGGTAGGATACATTCTTCTTAACATGAAGATTTCGGGGACGAAATCCTTTAAGGAGGGGAGAATGTAACAACCCGAATTTTAATAACATGTTAAAACCATAAATCAAGGCGGAATTAATTTTTAAAATAAGAATCAAGGGAAACGAGTTTTTCCATTGCGTTCGTCTCTGAATTCTGCTTGAAATAGAGTCCGAGTTTGCATAAAACGGATACCGTATGAAGAAGATATGGACGAAAGAAGTTAGGCAGAAAAACCAGAAACCGGTCAGAATGCACTGGCGCACTTGGGAAGTGCGCCAGAACAAAATTGCGCTGGCGCACTTGGGAAGTGCGCCCATGCAATTTTGCATTGGCGCACTTGGCAGGTGCGCCCAGGACGAGCAGAAAACCTGCTGGTCAGGCCCTGGCTGGCCTGGTCAGGTTCTGGTCGAATTTCTGAGCTTTATTGTGTCACTAGGGCTAACTTGTCACTTTCTGATTGGCTTCTCTTGAAATGGATGGCCTTGATTAACTCTAGCTTCATCGACGGCAATAATTAAATTGAAATTATATATAAACAACCTCCTAGCCTCATTCTCTTTACACCATTCTTCTCTAACCTTATGCTGCTCAAACTCTCGATGATCATGGCTTCTTCTTCTTCTTCCTCTAAATTAAATTAAACAAAAAAAATAAAACGCGAAGATTATTTCTTGAAGATTATGGCTACAAATTTATTATTGGGGATTTGCTTCTACAATCAAAGCAAGATTCAATGGTTCAACAATTCAAAGACAAATTTCTTGACTTGACTTCTGCATCTAAATTCCTTAGACCACGATCTGTAAGTTCAAGTTACTTTTGGATAATAGCTGTAAACTTAATATCCATGTTGTAAATTGGAATTGGATCTATTTATGGTAATTTATTCATATCTATTCTTGTTGATCTTGGATCTTGACTTTCGTGAATATTGCTTTGGGCCTATTCATGTTGTAAATCAAACTCTCTCATGTCTATAACCTTAACATGCCTATGACGTTGAAACTATTGTTAATGGCCAAGGATTATGATTGTGAACATAAGACTATGCCTATGCCTATGACTGAGAACATAAGACTATGCCTATGATTGTGAACATAAGACTATGCCTATGCCTATGACGGTGAACATAAGACTATTGCCTATGACTATGACAAGGACAATGGTGGCTAATCACCTATGACTCTTGACTATGAGAATTATTACCTATGATTATGAACATAAGGCTATTATCTATGACCATGACTTTGAAACTATCACTGTTAATTAACTATGACTATTTGCCAAGAACTATTTTGGATAATTATCCACGACTATTTTGATTAAATGCTTATGGTTCATAATTATGAGATTTCTGCCTATGACCGTGACTATGACTACTGAGGTTAATTACCTAAGACTATTATAGTTGATTGTTAATGCCCATAGTTGAATCCCATGTTGCACTCCGAAATTTGCAGTTGTTGGATCTCATACCTAGGGTGTGACTTGCTTAGTTTATTCGCTATTATGTACACCATAGCCATTGGATCCATAATCCTTGTATTTGGCTTGCTCTTGCATGCCTATTCTTTTATGTCAACTTTTATCATGAGTATCGCCTTATCTTGCTAGATTTGAAATCCTATATGCTAGTGATGTTGTAACCAATTATCTCAAGTTATATCATGCTAGTCTTGTAATCCCCTTTATCGCTTTATGCTCGTCCCTTTTTGCCTAACATAGTTTTGATGTTATTCCCTTTATTTCGGGATTTGGGTTTATTTGTAGTATAGATCGATTCACGTTTACGTGCGATGGGAATACGATTTGGGTAGATTAGGAAAAACATGAATTGGTTATGAACATGAATTATGAACTTGATAATAGGCAAAACTTGAAACATGAACATTGTTATAACTTGAATCTGGATGTGGGCATGAAACTTATCCTTTAAACTTGACATGAACTTGACATGAATCTTGAACATGGACATGACACTAGAATGAACTTGAAAATGGCCAACTCGAGGTTGGGTTGAGTTTGCAGTGTAATTCTGCCCGGAACCGTCCGGCAAATCCAGTTACTGCAAACAATAGGATCCAATGTAGGTAGTTGGTCATATCGCACTTGAAAACCCGAGGTCAGACCGAGTTGTGGTGTAATTCTACCCAGAACCGCCTGGCATATTCAGTGACCACAACAACAGGTCTGATGTGAGAGGTTGGGGTGCATTAATGAATTAATGCCACATGATAGGGTTAAGTCATGAACATGTAAGACAACACTTAACCAACTTGATACATGATTCGTAGGTGGGTTAAGTCACGAACTTGAATGACAACACTTAACCAACTTGACATGCTAGACTGATAGGTGTTAAGTCACGAATTTAAATGACAACACTTAACCTATTGGGCGGAAACTGTAACAACCCGTATTTTTATAACATGTTAAAACAATAAATCCAGGAAGAATTAAATTTTAAATTCATAATTAGGGAAAACGGGTTATGCCATTGCGTTCGTCTCGAAATTTTACATAAAATAGAGTTCGAGTTTTCGAAAATCGGAGTCCATATTAGGGAGATATGACCTCTAGAATTTTCTGAAATTTTCAGAATCAAAGACAACTCGAATTTCGAATTCGAAATTCGAATTCAAACCCCGCAGCAGGCAGGGTGGGAAAACTCCTGCCCATAGGCCAGGTCGACCTGGGGGTCGACCATAGTGTCGACCTTCCAGGGACCAGGTCGACCATAGTGTCGACCTGGGGGTCGACCTGCCTCCCGAGCCCACTTCTTAAACCAGATGCATTCTGATGTATTTAGACTCGTTTTCTGACCTGATTCGTCTGCCTAACCCTATATAAACAATCCCCTAGCCTCATTCTCTCTACACCATTTCATTCTGTCCTTATGCTACCTCTTTGAAAATCAAAATGATAATATTAAAATTAAATAAGACTACTTCTTCTTCGTCAAGACAACATCTAGGAATTACGAATCGGGGGTTTTCAACTAGAACAAGACTAAACGAATGGGAGATTCAACAACTACAACAGCCGTTTCTAGAATCAAATCTCTGCACTCTAATTCTCGATCTGCACTCTGTAAGTTCTGGTTGTTTTTAGATTTAAACATTTAATTATAATGTGGCCATGGAATGAAACGAAAATGGACCTAAGCTTGATTATCTATTTAGATCTGTTCTTGTCTCTCCTTGAATCTATGATTATTTCTTATCGATTGAATCATGCCTATTCATGTTAATGGACCTAGTTTATTATTCAAATGCTAGATTGTAACATAAACCCTTGGATCTTGACTATTGGGAATATTGTCTACGACGTTGAAACTATTGTTAATGACATAAGAATATGACTATGCCTATGACTGTGGATATAAGGTTATGCCTATGCCTATGACTATGACGATGAACATAAGACTATACCTATGCCTATGACAGAACATAAGACCATGCCTATGACTGGGAACATGAGACTATGCCTATGACTATGACGAGGACAATTGTGGTTAATCACCTATGACTCTTGACTATAAGGATTATTACCTATGATTATGAACATAAGGCCATTATCTATGACCATGACTTTGAAACTATTACTGTTAATTGCCTATGACTATTTGCCTAGAACTATTTTTGATAATTATCCATGAATATTGTGATGAGTCGCTTATGATTCATAACTATGAGATTTCTACCTATGAATGTTGGTGTTAATTGCCTAAGACTATTGTTCATGACCATGACACCATAGTTGAAAACCATGTTGTGCACCGAATTGACATTATGTTGAATGGTATACCTAGGGTGTTACTTGCTTAGTTTATTCGCAATTATGTACACCAAAACCACTGGATCCATTATCCTCGTATTTGGCTTGCTTTTGCATGCCTATTCTTTTATGTCAGCGTTTACCAGGACTATCGCCTTATCTCGCCATATTTGAAATCCTTTATGCCAGTGATGTTGTAACCAATTATCTCAAGTTATGTAATGCTAGCCTTTTATCACTTTATGCTCATCCCTTTTGCCTATCATAATTTTGATGTTATTCCCCTTATTATTAGGTTTGGATTTATTTATAGTATGGATCGATTCACGTCTACGTGCGATGGGAATACGATTTGGGTAAGAATAGGCAAAACACGAATTGGTTATGAACATGAATTATGAACCTGATAAAAGGCAAAACATGAAACATGAACGATGTTGTAACTTGAACCTGGATATGGACACGAACTTGACATCGACTTGACACGAAACTTGCCTTGAAAACTTGACACGAAACTTGACATGAAACTTGAACATGGTCATGACACTTAGAATGAACATGAAAATGGTCAACTCGAGGTTGGGTTGAATTTGCAGTGTAAATCTGCCCAGAACCGCCCGGCAAATCCAGTGGCTGCAAACAATAGGATCCAATGTGAGTAGTTGGTCATATCGCGCTTGAAACCCGAGGTTAGACTGAGTTGTGGTGTAAATCTACCCGGAACCGCCCGGCGAATCCAGTGACCACAACAACAGGTCTAATGTGAGAGGTTAAGGTGCATTAATGAATTAATTCCATATGATAGGGTTAAGTCATGAACATGAAAGACAACACTTAACCAACTTAAGACTTGATTTGATAGGGTTAAGTCATGAACCGCTTGAATATACTTAACCAGTTGGACATGATGATTTGATAGGGTTAAGTCATGAACCGCTTGAATATACTTAACTAATTGGACATGATGATTTGATAGGGCTTAGTCATGAACCGCTTGAATATACTTAACCAATTTAACAGATGATTCATAGGGCTAAGTCAAGAACTTAAACGACAACACTTAGCCAATTTGACACGTTGAAGGGTTTAGTCACGAACTTGAATGACCACAATTAACCAACTTGATATGCTAGACTGATGGGGTTAAGTCCCGAATTTAAATGACAACACTTAACCTACTAGACGGAAACCCTAGTTACGCGGTCCGTTTCAGCAGTAACCCATTAGATGTATCATGGTACCCTGGAACTAGGCAGGGTAGGGCACGATTATTGGGCTAATTGTAAGCGACCAGAACGACGGCTGTGTCGGTGTGCTAGTGTAGGTTCTAACGGAGTGCGGGCGTGCACACACTCTGGAGAAGAAAAAGAAGGCATTGGGCATCAGTAGGTTTATCTGTGCGTGCTTGATTCGTGTCGATGGTTGGCACCATAGGGCTTGATACACCTTATGGTGGACCTAGCACAAGTGACTACATTTCGTGATTGGGCCGTATGACACAGACACATGAACGAGCTAGGACTTGTAGGGAGCCGATCGATTAATAGATCGTTACGTGGAATTCGTTAGGTAGCGTAATCCCTAGTGGTCCTAGGTGGCATAAACCCTAATCGAATCTAGAAAAAGTTCAATAGGTAGCATAATCCCTAGTGGTCCTAGGTGGCATAAATCCTAGTTGAACAACGCGATAGCTCATGATAAGGAAACTAGCGAGAACAAGGGTGGCGGTCCAAACGATTTCAAGGATGGTGGCACTACGTTGAAGTAGTATAGAAATACGTGATGAAACCCGTACGATATACGGCAAGGGATTATACATATACATGGAAAGGATGATACGGGTTGGGATACTAGTACAGTTGGTGCAGAGAATATAGGAAATCAAGGAAAATAGTTGAATGGTGAAGCTTAGAAATCTTGCGATGTTATACTTAGTAGAAACCTTGCAATGTGATACTTGGTAGGAACCTTGCGATGATACTCTTGGTAGGAAGCATGAGATGTTATACTTGATTCATCGTGCCTGTAGCTTACCTTGTCATCATACTTATGTTTTCTTTCAGTTTATTCATGCCATATTATCTTCACCTGTTTTTATGCTGAAAGCCACTAGGACTTACTCAGTCTTTATGACTGACCCAGTTTGTTTTGCCTCTTTTTCTTCCGTTTCCCCCCCAGGTTCGCAGGGCGGGAATACAGCTTAGTTCGGATCTTACCATGCTCCAAGGCTCTTTCATGTTCTGCTTGGATTTCTCTTGGCTATGGCTTGCTTTGCTGCTTTATTGGGGAATGATTTATGACCATGGTTTTATGCTTCTTTACTATTGTAAGACAGATTTTGATGTAATGGATTTAATGTCATTTTGATGTAAAAAGGCTTTAGACCTT
The DNA here is from genome assembly GCA_030737875.1 of Allium sativum. NCBI lineage: Eukaryota > Viridiplantae > Streptophyta > Magnoliopsida > Asparagales > Amaryllidaceae > Allium > Allium sativum. The sequence continues at coordinate 231,635,017 of CM060921.1, forward strand.
TCTAGATTTTTAAAGCAATAAAAATTGGTTCTTCTTCCGCTGTTTTGTATGTTCTGTCTTGTAATATTTCTGTGTATGTTTACCTAGATAATGCTCTACCAAAGCTAGTGCATTCCCCTTGCGAGTGGCCCTAGTGAAGGTGGGGTGTTACATTTGGTATCAGAGCAGAAGGTTACCATACTGGGCAAAAGCTTTTAAAAACCTTCTGAAATTATTTTCAAAACTTTAACCAAGAAGAATTTTTCTAATGAAAAGTTTTGCTTTACAAAAGGCATATTCCCCAAAGCCATATGCGCTATCTTTTAATTCTCTCCTTGAGTCTCTTCTCTCTTTCTTTTTCACCATAGTTTGTAGGCATGCGACACATGTAGGAGGGCAAAGTAGTGTCCAACTTCCATCTGTAGCCGCAGTAGTTTTACTTGCGACTAATCTTATCTCAAGCTTTGTAGGGTTGCCGTGCGAGGGAAGTAGCTTTCGAGAAACTTTTCAACATGCTATACAAGGATAGTAGGAATGAGGATAAAGAACACAAGTCTAAGGATGAGAAACTTGTAGATATGGATTAATCCACGAAGAGGAAAAAGGTGAAAGGAAAGAGGCCAAGTGAAAGAATAATAAAAACCCATGACAAGAGAGAATATCTTTATTATGGTAAAAAGGGACATGTAATAAGTATTATAGGACAAGGACAAGGGCAAAGAACAAGACAGTCGAGAGGGCAATTGTATGCTCTCACTACTAGCATACCTAAGAGAGGTGGTAACGTTTCTGTTAAATATTTAGCTTTTCTTTTCTATCATCCCATTAGAACTTTTTTCTTGTACATCACATCCTTTTAATTTTGCTTTGATAGTTGAAGTCTCTGCACCTTAGTACTAGCGTTGTAGAGGATCCCATTTTATTCTCAAAACCTGTTAGGGAATCGGCTCATTTATTCATGACTTGTTTGGATTTGAGAATGTCTATGCTAAGTGTTGAGTTTAGAAGTAAAGCTTACGTCTTTGGGCTATGGGTTGATTCTAGGGATGGAATGGTTATCCAGAAATGGTACCATTCTCGAGTATGAAAAAGAGGGTAGTTAGACGCTTGACTTGCCTTGGTAATGCCCTCAAGGTCTAGTGTAACCCTTAGAGTTCTGCCATGTTTAGTTACCTAGAATCTCTTGATACATTTATCGATCCGCTCGAGTAATGTTCGCCACTAAGGCGGATGGTTCATTTCGCTTATGCATGAGTTATAGAAAATCACCTTAGTAAGTACACATGGCAACATGGTTGGCATTTGTTTATTTTCAAGAGATAATTCACTAATGTGGAATACCTTATAGTAAGTGGATGAGATCCAAAATTCACTAGTGAATTTTGGAGAGCTTGCATGAAACCATGAGTACGCAGTTATGTTTGAATCAGGTATACTAGAAAGAGAATAAGCGAAAGTGGAACGAGAAGCGACAGTGGAATGAGTTCCAACTCATTTTCTGGGAATAGGAATTAAGGAACTACGAAATTGTGAAGTTAAAGACAGTCAAAGCACAATGGAGATAAGCTCAAGGAAATGTGACTTAGAAGATTAAAGACTAGACACACGCATCATATCTCTTTTTAAGAGTATATCCTTGATCCCTCTTTTCATGTAGAGCTTACTTGCATGCTATCTTTTATGTATATCCTCTCGGTCCTATTCTCAATCTTATTTCTGTTGCAAATCCCATAAGGAGTATGACTCATCTAGTTGTGATATATGTTGGGGGTTTGAGGGTGTCCGTTGGGTTGACTAAACTTTTTGGGTTTTGGGCTAGTGCTTAGGAAATTCTTCTCCTATTCAGTATATATGTGACGTAGATTTCCAGCTTTGACATTGCCTAATGGGCACAAAGTTTTTACTTGCTTCTACTGTTCGGCTATATCTTTAGGTAGGAACAATTGGGTGAAACATGTGTTTGAGACATGTTATGATTGATGGTTGCAAGTGGTTGCAAGTGGTCGCAAGTGGTTGCTCGTGGTTGCATAACACACATTAGGCACTATATCGGCTCAGACACATTTTCATATTGCATATGCATGAGTGTTTATACTTGTTTGTGGATGAAATTGAATGTGTTATCATGTGGATGTTGCATATGGATGGATGTTTGAGCACACATATAGTGTCTACGTGACTAGGACTATTTGCATACATGTTGGACTCATGGCACTAAACATATTTTGCATTAAGAAGATCAATCAGGCCTGATCATTTGCATTAGATGAGGAACATATACACATACTTTCTCCATATGTTTATGCAACATTAGAAATCTCTTAAGGACAATGGATGCCTATGATTGATGATTGAGTAGATGGATGATTGGATGGTAGGACACATTCTTCTTAACTTGAAGATTTCGGGGACGAAATCCTTTAAGGAGGGGAGAATGTAACAACCTGTATTTTTATAACATGTTAAAACAAGAAATCAAGGCAGAATTAAATTTTAAAATCAGAATCAGGGAAAACGGGTTACGCCAATGCATTCGTCTCGAAATTTTACATAAAATAGAGTTCGAGTTTTCGAAAATCGGAGTCCGTATGAGGGAGATATGACCTCTAGAAGTTTCAGAAATTTTCAGAATCAAAGACAGCTCGTATTTCGAATTCGAAATTCGAATTCAAACTCTGCAAGCAGGTAGGGCGGGAAAACTCCCGCCCATAGGCCAAGTCGACCTGGGAGTCGACCATAGTGTCGACCTCCCAGGGACCAGGTCGACCATAGTGTCGACCTAGGGGTCGACCTGCCTCCCGAGCCCACTTCTTGAACCAGATGCATTATGATGTATTTAGACTCGTTTTCTAACCAGATTCGTCTGCCTAACCCTATATAAACAACCCCCTAGCCTCATTCTCTCTACACCATTTCATTCTGTCCTTATGCTACCTCTGTGAAAATCAAAATGATAATATTAAAATTAAAAGAGACTACTTCTTCTTCGTCAAGACAACATCTAGGAATTACGAATCGGGGGTTTTCAACTAGAACAAGACTAAACGAATGGGAGATTCAACAACTGCAACAGTCGTTTCTAGAATCAAATCTCTGCACTCTAATTCTCGATCCGCACTCTATAAGTTCTGGTTGTTTTTAGATTTAAACATTTAATTATAATGTGGCCATGGAATGAAACGAAATTGGACCTAAGCTTGATTATCTATTTAGATCTGTTCTTGTCTCTCCTTGAATCTATGATTATTTCTTATCGATTGAATCATGCCTATTCATGTTAATGGACCTAGTTTATTATTCAAACGCTAGATTGTAACATAAACCCTTGGATCTTGACTATTGGGAATATTGTCTACGACGTTGAAACTATTGTTAATGACATAAGACTATGACTATGCCTGTGACTGTGGACATAAGGTTATGCCTATGACTATGACGATGAACATAAGACTATACCTATGCCTATGACAGAACATAAGACCATGCCTATGACTATGAACATGAGACTATGCCTATGACTATGACGAGGACAATTGTGGTTAATCACCTATGACTCTTGACTATGAGGATTATTACCTATGATTATGAACATAAGGCCATTATCTATTACCATGACTTTGAAATTATTATTGTTAATTGCCTATAACTATTTGCCTAGGACTATTTTTGATAATTATCCATGATTATTGTGATGAGTCGCTTATGATTCATAACTATGAGAATTCTACCTATGACTGTTGGGGTTAATTGCCTTAGACTATTGTTCATGCCCATGACACCATAGTTAAAAACCATGTTTTGCACCGAATTGACATTCTGTTGAATGGTATACCTAGGGTATAACTTGCTTAGTTTATTCGCAATTATGTACACCAAAACCACTGGATCCATTATCCTTGTATTTGGCTTGCTTTTGCATGCCTATTCTTTTATGTCAGCGTTTACCAAGACTATCGCCTTATCTCAATAGATTTGAAATCCTTTATGACTGTGATGTTGTAACCAATTATCTCAAGTTATGTAATGCTAGTCTTTTATCACTTTACGCTCGTCCCTTTTTCCTATCATGGTTTTGATGTTATTCCCCTTATTATGAGGTTTGGATTTATTTGTAGTATGGATCAATTCACGTTTACGTGCGATAGGAATACGATTTGGGTAAGAATAGGCAAAACATGAATTGGTTATGAATATGAATTATGAACCTGATAAAAGGCAAAACTTGAAACATGAACGCTGTTGTAACTTGAACCTGGATATGGACACGAACTTGACATCGACTTGACACGAAACTTTCCTTGAAAACTTGACACGAACTTGACATGAAACTTGAACATGGTCATGACACTTAGAATGAACATGAAAATGGCCAACTCGAGGTTGGGTTGAGTTTGCAGTGTAAATCTGCCCGGAACCGCCCGGTAAATCCAGTGGCTGCAAACAAATGGATCCAATGTGAGTAGTTGGTCATATCGTGCTTGAAACCCGAGGTTAGACTGAGTTGTGGTGTAAATCTGCCCGGAACCACCCGGCATATCCAGTGACCACAACAACAGGTCAAATGTGAGAGGTTAAGGTGCATTAATGAATTAATGCCATATGATAGGGTTAAGTCATGAACATGAAAGACAACACTTAACTAACTTGAGACATGATTTGATAGGGTTAAGTCATGAACCGCTTGAATATACTTAACCAATTGGACATGACGATTTGACAGGGTTAAGTCATGAACCGCTTGAATATACTTAACCAATTGGACATGATGACTTGATAGGGTTGAGTCATGAACCACTTGAATATACTTAACCAATTGGACATGATGATTTGATAGGGTTAAGTCATGAACCGCTTGAATATACTTAACCAATTTAACAGATGATTCATAGGGCTAAGTCATGAACTTGAACGACAACACTTAGACACTTTGACACGAAGATGGGTTAAGTCACGAACTTGAATTACCACACTTAACCAACTTGATATGCTAAACTAATGGGGTTAAGTCCCGAATTTAAATGACAACACTTAACCTACTAGACGGAAACCCTAGTTATGCGGTCCGTTTCAGCAGTAACCCACTAGATGTATCATGGTACCCTAGAACTAGGCCGGGTGGGGCACGATTACTGGGCTGATTGTAAGCGACCAGAACGATGGCTGTGTGAGTGCGCCAGTGTAGGTTCTAACGGAGTGCGGGCGTGCACACACTCCGGAGCAGAAAAAGCAGGCATTGGGCATCAGTAGGTTTATCTGTGCGTGCTTGATTCGTGTCGATGGTTGGCACCATAGGGCTTGATACACCCTATGGTGGACCTAGAACAGGTGACTGCATTTTGTGATTGGGCCGTATGACACAGACACATGAACGAGCTAGGACTTGTACGGAGCCGATCGATTAATATATCGTTACGTGGAATTCGTTAGGTAGCGTAATCCCTAGTGGTCCTAGGTGGCATGAACCCTAATCGAATCTAGAAAAAGTTCAATAGGTAGCATAATCCCTAGTGGTCCTAGGTGGCATAAATCCTAGTTGAACAACGCGATAGCTCATGATAAGGAAACTAGCGAGAACAAGGGTGGCGGTCCAAACGATTTCAAGGATGGTGGCACTACGTTGAAGTAGTATAGAAATACGTGATGAAACGCGTACGATATACGGCAAGGGATTGTACATATACATGGAAAGGATGATACGGGTTGGGATACTAGTACAGTTGGTGTAGAGAATATAGGAAATCAAGGAAAATAGTGGAATGGTGAAGCTTAGAAATCTTTCGATGTTATACTTAGTAGAAACCATGCAATGTGATACTTGGTAGGAACCTTGTGATGATACTCTTGATAGGAAGCATGGGATGTTATACTTGATTCATCGTGCCTGTAGCTTACCTTGTCATCATGCTTATGTTTACTTTCAGTTTATTCATGCCATATTATCTTCACCTGTTTTTATGCTGAAAGCCACTAGGACTTACTCAGTCTTTATGACTGACCCAGTTTGTTTCACCTCTTTTTCTTCCGTTTCCCCCCTCCCCAGGTTCGCAGGGCGGGAATACAGCTTAGTTCGGATCTTACCAAGCTCCAAGGCTCTTTCATGTACTGCTTGGATTTCTCTTGGCTCTGGCTTTCTTTGCTGCTTTATTGGGGAGTAATTATTACTATGGTTTTATGCTTCTTTACTATTGCAAGACAGATTTTGATGTAATGGATTTAATGGCATTTTGATGTAAAAAGGCTTTAGACCTTTCTAGATTTTTAAAGCAATAAAAATTGGTTCTTCTTCCGCTGTTTTATATGTTCTGTCTTGTAATATTTCTGTGTATGTTTACCTAGATAATGCTCCACAAAAGCTAGTGCATTCCCCTTGCGAGTGACCCTAGTGGAGGTGGGGTGTTACAGAAATCCTAGTTACGCGGCCCGTTTCAGTAGTAACCCACTAGATGTATCATGATACCCTGGGACTAGTCAGGGTGGGGCACAATTACTGGGCTGATTGTAAGAGACCAGAACGATGGCTGTGTTGGTGCGCCAGTGTAGGTTCAGCCAGGCTATGGTCGTGCACGTGGTCGGAAGTTGAAAAAGCAGGCACTAGGCATCAGTAGGTTTATCTGTGCTTTCTTCATTCGTGTCGGTGGTTGGCACCCTAGGGCTTGATACACCCTATGGTGGACCTAGCACAGGTGACTACATTCGTGATAGGGCCATATGACACAGAGACACATGCCAAGCTAGAACTTGTAGGGAGCCGATCGAGTAGTGGATCGTTCCGTTAGACCCAGTAATGGGTCATTCGTGATATTAGGCCAAGGGATCATTTCATGATTAATATAAGACATGGATCAGGATTCTAGTACAGTTGTTGCAGCGAACCTTGAATACGTGATGTTATACTTGATTTATCATGTTATCCTAGTCTATCTTGCCTATCTTGTCATCATCCGTATGTTTACTTTCAGTTTATACATGTCATGTTACTTTTATCTGTTTTTATGCTGAAAGTCACTTGGACTTACCAGTCTTTATGACTGACCCATTTTCTTTTGCCTCTTTTTCTTTCGTCCCCCCCCCCCCCCCCCAACAGGTTTTCAGGGAGAAAACTCTAGCACTTAGCTTGGATTTCGCTTGCTTTTGGTTCAGCTCGTGTATGGTTTGATCTTAAGCTATGCTATGGCTGCATTTCTGCTACCTTTGGGGAATTAAGCTACTTTGATGTTTTAAGTTTATGCTTCTTTATTTATGCAAGACAGAATTTGCTATAATGGAAAATAATGACCTTGGTTATTTGATGTAAAAGGTTTTGACTCTTTTTGAAAGTAATGATATTTATCTTTTGATTCTTCCGCTGTTTTATCTATATTCTGTCTTGTGATATTTCTGTGATTGTTTACCTCGATAATGCTCCTCCAAAACTAGTGAATTCCCTTTGTGAGTGACCCTAGCGGAGGTGGGGTGTTACACTTGTTGATGCCATCCTGAACGTTGTTAGAACACACGCTCAGTCTAATAACGTTTTCCAAGCTATGTGTCACATATGTCTTGGCACTAATCACATGGCTGATGACTGTCCCCAGTCCCTTGAGTAAGTAAACGCTTTCAACAGACCCAACAACCACCCAAATCTTTCTTATGGTCCGAATAACCCTCTGATGAATAGACCTTCGAATCGAGCATTTCCGAACAATGCTGTGAACCCTCCTCTTAGGCAAAATCAGTACACTTCGAACCAGGTGCGTTTCAACAATCAAACGGTTACACCCCAATACAAAAAACGCCTTTCTACGATTGAGGGGAATTTATCTGAGGTGAGCAACTTATTAGCGCAAATGACTAAGCAAAGTGTTGAAAGTCAAAACAAGTTAGACAACTCCTTGCAATCATATATGCAAAACACGAATCAACAAATGAGTGAACTTCAAAAACAAATGTCTTAACTTAACGCTAGATTAAGTGAAAGGGAAAAGGGTATGTTTCCAAGTCAACCCATTCAAAACCCTAGAGGACAAAATTCAAACCCCAACCAAATTCACATCATTCAAGATTCAAACGTTAGTCACTTGAATGCGGTCACGACTCTTAGATCCGGCAAAAAGATTCACAACCATGTGGTCAACCCAAATGATTTACCAGACGATCTTCCAAACCTTATCGATAATTCGACCAACTCAGATCAAAACATTGAGCCAATTTATGACAAGGACAATCCTCAAAATCAAGTAGCCCAACCTATTGAGTTGTCTGCTCCATTTCATCGTAGACTCTGACCTAGAAAAAAGACGGATCAGCTAGAAAAGATCCTTGAAATATTTAAGCAAGTTAAAGTGAACATTCCTCATTTAGATATTATACAACAAGTTCCACAATACGCAAAATTTCTAAAAGATTTGTGCACTCAGAAACGTCATACATATGTACCTAAAAAAGTATTTCTAGTGGCAACTCTAAGCGAAGTCTTGTCCCAATCAATGCCAGTGAAATACAAGGATCCTGGCTGCCCCACAATATCATGTAGTATTGGGGACAAGAAAATCGATAGATTCCCGCTAGACTTAGGTACTAGTGTTAACTTGCTTCCATATTCTATCTACCGCCAATTAGGGCTAGGAGAACTGAAACCCACCAAGGTTAACCTTCAGCTTGCTAACCATTCAATTAAGAAACCTTTGAGCGAAATTGAGGATGTATTGATCAAAATAGGCGAATTCATCTTTCCAGTTGATTTCATTGTCCTAGAAACTCAATAGGTAAGCAATCCTGCAAACCAGATCCCTTTGATTTTAGGACGACCCTTCTTAGCAACTTCTAATGCGCTTATCAACTGTAGAAATGGGTCTATGAAACTTTCTTTCGGTAACATGACTGTCGATCTAAACATCTTTAGAACCGAAAACTCCCATAACTCTTATTGGACCAGTTTTCTGAAATCCATGTTGTCCACGATAGTGAATCTGAGCTCGACCATCTTAATAACGAAATTGAATCAAATTAAAAAACTTTGTTTCAAGATAGTCCCGAAAATGTCTCTGATTTGATTCCTGTCGAGCCACTCACAATTGAGTCTGTCTGTCAACCAGTTTCTTCAATTGAGTCATCCCCAAAATCTGGACCCAAGGTGCTGCCCAGTCATCTTAAGTACGCTTACTTAGGAGACAATGAAATTTTTCCTGTCATTATCGCTTTTGACGTTACTTTAGAGCGGAACAATTTCTCCTTCCCATCCTTAAGAAAAATAAGGAAGGAATTGGTTGGTCCATTGCTGATATTAAGGGGATTAGTCCTTTGATAGTCCAACATGAATCCACCTTATAGATGACGCCAAACATACTCATGATCCCCAGCGTCGACTAAACCCTATCATGAAAGAAGCAGTTCGTGTTGAAATCCTTAAATGTCTTGACCATGGAATCATCTACCCAATTTCCGATAGTCAATGGGTTAGTCCGATTCATGTCGTACCTAAGAAATCAGGGATTACAGTGATCCAAAATGAAGCTAACGAGCTTATCCCAACCCATACCCAGACCGGTTGGCGTGTTTGCATTGACTATAGGAAACTTAATGCTGCAACACGTAAGGATCGTTTCCCTCTGCCATTTATTGATCAAATGTTAGAACGACTAGCCGGTCACGAGTACTATTGTTTCCTTGACAGGTACTCGGGCTATAATCAAATCCCTATTGCCCTTGAGGACCAAGAGAAAACCACTTTCACTTGTCCATTTGGTACATTTGCGTACCGTCGTATGCCTTTTGGTCTTTGTAACGCACCTGCAACCTTTCAGAGGTGCATGATTAGCATTTTTCTGATATGATCGAGCGATTTTTGGAAGTGTTCATGGATGATTTTTCCATCTTCGGGGATTCTTACATTGAGTGTTTACATCACCTGGATCTTGTTCTTAACCATTGCACAGATAAACACTTAACGCTTAATTGGGAAAAGTGTCACTTCCTGGTCAAACATGGCATTGTTTTAGGACATGTCATCTCTAACAAAGGAATTGAATTAGACAAATTCAAAATTGAGGTTATCTCGAATCTTCCCATTCCCAAATCCGTTAAGGACATCCGATCCTTTTTAGGTCATGTTGGCTTCTATCGTCACTTTATAAAGGATTTCAGCAAAATCACTCGACCATTGACCAGTCTTCTTGGTAAGGATGTTCCTTTCGTCTTCAATTCTGATTGCATTTCATCTTTTGAGCATCTTAAAAATGAACTTGTCTCCGCCCCGATCATTTGCTCTCCTAATTAGAAGCTGCGTTTTGAAATCATGTATGATGCCTCGAATTTTGCGGTTGGCGCTGTTTTAGGACAACGAATCAATAAAATTCTTCATGTCATTTACTACGCAAATAAGACTCTGAACGACACTCAAATCAACTATACGACCACTGAAAAAGAACTCTTGGCTGTCGTTTTCGCTCTAGGAAAATTTAGACCATATCTAGTTGGCTCACACATCACCGTTCATACTGATCATTCCACACTTAGGTACCTTTTCCCCAAAAAGGATGCTAAGGCTCGTCTCATTCGTTGGATCCTTCTACTTCAAGAATTTGACCTTACCATTAAGGATAAAAAGGGATCTGACAATGTTATTGCAGACCACTTGTCTTGTCTTCCAAATGCCCCGTCTTCTTCTCTTCTGATCAACGAGAATTTCCCTGATGAACAGTTATTTTCTCTATCCACTGATCCTTGGTTTGCTGACGTTGTCAACTACTTAGTTACCAAGCAAACCCCTTCTTTTTGGTCCAAGCAGAATAAACACAAATTCTTTTCCCAAGTGAAACATTTCTTCTGGGTTGACCCCTATCTTTTCAAGTATTGTCCCGATCAAATCATTCGAAGGTGTGTTCCCGACACTAAAACTCACAGTGTCCTCTCTTTCTGTCATGACCAAGCCTGTTGTGGTCACTTAGGTCCCAAAAAGACAGCCGATAAGGTTCTCCAATCGGGTTTCTACTGGCCCAACCTTTTCAAAGACGCGTACAAATTTTGCAAAACTTGTGATCGATGTCAATTCTTAGGGAAAATTTCTAAACGGAATATGATGCCCTCTAGAGGTCGAAATTTTTGATGTTTGGGGTATAGACTTTATGGGACCCTTCCCTAATTCTTTTGCGAACCTTTACATTCTCTTAGCTGTAGATTATGTTTCTAAATGGGTCGAAGCTGTTCCATGCAAAATAAACGATAACAAGGTTGTTGTGCGCTTCTTGAAAGAAAATATCTTCTCTAGGTTTGGCACACCTCGCACAATAATCAGTGATAACGGAACACACTTCTGTAATCGTTCTTTTGAAGCCCTTATGAGAAAGTATTCGATAACCCACAAGTTATCCACTCCTTACCACCCTCAAACTTGTGGGCAGATTGAAGTATCGAATAGGCAAATTAAGAAAATCCTTGAGAAAACAGTGAATTGAAATCGCGAAGACTGGTCCCAAAAGTTAACCGACGCTCTTTGGGCTTACCGCACCGCTTTCAAAACAAACTTAGGTATGTCCCCTTATCGGTTAATTTTTGGTAAGCCATGTCACCTGCCAGTTGAACTCGAACATAGGGCATTATGGGCAATAAAAACTTTAAATCTTGACTTAGAGCAAGCAGGTGAACTTAGAAAACTTCACCTTAATGAACTTGATGAAATTCGAAATGATGCTTATGAAAATGAACGAATCTATAAGGAGAAAACGAAAGTTTTTCATGATAAATCTATTTTAGGTAAAACTTTCATGCCAGGTCAAAAAGTTCTGTTATATGACTCAAAACTGCATTTACTTCCGGGTAAGTTCAAATCTAGATGGACAGGACCTTACACTGTATGGACTGTTTTTCCATATGGTACGGTAGAAATTGAGAATCCAACCTACGGATCATGCTATAAGGTCAATGGTCAACGCCTTAAACCTTACTTGGAACCAATACCAAACCAAGAAGAAGAGCTCATGGTCCTCCATGAGCCACATTACATTCGGTAAGACGCACTAACCCTCTTTTGTACATATGTAAATAGTCTCTTATTTTATTTTTCCTTTCACTAAGATATGTCTGATTAAGACTGTGAGGACACAGTCGCACTCAAGTGTGGGGGGAAATTTACATTACATCAGCAATCAAATGTTATGAACTAGGTCATTCATTGAACAAGGATTAACTTAAATTCATAAATAACACCTTGGTTCTTGTTTGATAAGTAGAATTGTTCGGTGATGGGAATGAACATCATTTATTCATTGAGTCGTAATGTGTCTTTTTAAGATGTTAGCTTGAGATTGTGCAGACGTTAGTCGTGTTCTGGAGTAAGCGTGTCAATCTTTGTTATGCATATTAGAATGTGGAAGTAAAAATAATCAAAAAAAAAAACAAAAAAAAAAAGATTTTGCACCTACATTTGTTGGATTTTCTGATTTCATTTTCATGCATAATATCTTCTTTTCCACTCAAATTTTCAAAATCGTAAGTTCTAGAATCCACTTGGCCCAATTAAGGAGAAATGACTCACTGTAGCATTCTTCTTCGATACCCCACATTATTCAAACCTAAGTTTTAGTCGAATTTCATCCATGTTTCGACAAGTTTTCCTTATATTGGTATACTTGAGAACCTTGTACTGATTTATTTTCAAAGGTTCAAAAACATCACTTTTTATACCAGTATTACACTTCCCACTCCATACTTGTTATAAGGTAGGATAACTATATAGCACATCTTATTTTATATGGGTTATCTATCTTACGAAAATTTTCTTATCATTCCTTTCAGTTTTTTGTATAACATCAATCCAGACTTGTGTGTTGAATTAAGGTTATAGAAGTAGAGTAACTAGGGCACAAAACTTTCCTTTCATGAAGTGTTGGTTATGATTTGCTTAGCAGAGGAGGAATCAAATGAAATAATATACGGTATCATTTCATTCCATCTCCATTCATCATTCATCATGCAAAAGAAAAAAAGAAAGAAAAAAAAGACAAAAATGAAGTAAAGAGAGAGTCTCTCAGAATAAAATAGTCATTCATCATTCTTGACTATAAAGCATTCATTTCCATTCCATCCACATCCATCATACCGTACTTGGAAGTGAGGATTGTAGTAGAGGAGATGAAAGGAAATAAAAATGTTCATATGTGCCTTAGTATTACTTTATCTTTTGTAGCCTGAATTTTAAGTAATACACTTGCCCTCTTATCAAGAATATTTTTAGAACTTACAAAATTCTCCTTCATCTATGCATAACTCACATCCAATACATTACAGATACACTGGTGAAAATTATTCAAAAAAAATTGAAAATGATGGGGTGCACATTGTCGGTATGTAAAACTTTGGTTGACACCACGCTCTTAACCTTCAAGACAATTACAGTGTTATCAAGGAATTACGATTCAGCTTCAAATTTTTTATTCATTTTTGCACCAACAATGGGATGGACAATTTGGGATTGAACCGGTATTATTGGAGTTAGGTAAAGTCCTTGTAATGTGAAAGACCTTAAATATATTGTTTGATTAATCTGCGTACATAAGACGCTTTGGATTTTGTGGGTAGTATCTGCTGAAAACCATCACGAGACAACATTTGCCCTATTGGGGACACCCAGAGGTTTAACGGCTTGTTGCATATGCTAAATGCAATCGTGTTTCCAACGAAAGTGTGACATATCTTAGTTTAGTTTATTCGAGGATGAATAAAAAGGTAAGTGTGGGGGTGTTTGATATACAGTAAATGTGTATATTTTATCTGCATATTTATCTTATTTTATCTTTTAAATAATTGATACTGTTCATTTATAGTTGTGTTTATAGATTTTTTTTTTTGAATGGATTAACGCGCTTAATTTTTGAAAAGCTTAAAGAATTTGTGCAAGAAGAGTGTTGAATTTTAGAGTTGGATTAAAGCTTGAAGTCCAGAAGAAAAAGTGCTATTCAAGACAAGATTCAATGCTTTTCCAATGTGATCATTTGGAGTTGTTATTCATTCTCAAGGCAATTGGAGTTGAAGCTCGCAACCTATTTTCCATGACATCTGCATGCATTCACATTGGTCTAGTTGCCATGCGCTGCATGCATTCACACTGAGCTATTTTATTTATGTGCTATTTTGGAAAATGGGTTTTGTCCCACATTGTGGAATTTGCCAAGTAGTCTTTGTCATATTAGCTATAAATACATTGTATCTCATTCATTGAAAAACACACTTAGTTTTATTCTGTAGTTCTCTTCTTGGAATAAAACTCTTCTTCTCCCTTTCTCTAAGTTGTTATTTTATTTTATTTATGTTCATGTTATTTAGTTTATGTTTCTCTTCTACTTTAGCTATGTCTAGCTAATTCCCTTTGATTAGGGGGTGATGACGCTAATAGATATGATTCAACATGAATCACATAGCCAATAGATGAGGACTTTATACATGTAGATCTGGATCTGAATCAAGGGTTAGATCTGAACTTTCATATTCTGTGTCATTTAAAAGCTATGTTCCTTCACAGGGTATATTCGTGTTCGATCTAACAATTATCAGATTTAATCTAATTTTAGGGTTTTAGAAGTTAATTAGTGAATCTGTCCTGATAGCCTATGGTTGTTTAAGAGCTCAGCTCCTGCATAGGCTATGCTTGTTGTTATTTACTTATTTGTTTCTGAGAACCTAATTATCGTTGATTCATGTGTATGACAGAAACACGAATTAGATCTATATTTATTTGTTGGCTATTGATGAGTGTGAATCCAATCTATGTCATTATCCCCTAATTGCTTTCTCTTACTATATAAATCTCTTTTTATTTGCTGTTACTTTTTTTGTTTTCAATCAATCAAAATCCTAGAATAACTTGATTGGATTTATTAATTAAAATATTTTTGGTCCTAGAGTTCGACACCCTCTACAACAATCCTTGTTGTTTAGGAAAGCCGAACGGATTTTACAGTTGTTTACAACTATTTAATTTGTTCGCAAACATGACCCATTTACTTTTGCTTTCTTTTCTTCCGCCCCCCCCAAGTGTAACGACCCGATCAATCGCTAGATCGACCAAGACCGCTCAAAACCCGAATACGTTAACTTTGAGAATACAACACATCAGAACAAATAACAACAGGCTTTTATTACATCATAATAATGTTACATCAGAGTATAGAATATCAGAGTACATTGAATAAAATACAGCGGAAAATAAATTACAATAAATGTAATACGATGTAGGGGAATAATTAAATTAGTCACAATGGAAGACTACCAATGCTCTGGACACAACTCTAAGCTTCGATCCAGAATCCTTCTCAATATATCTGCAAAATAAGCTACTCGACTGCCTGTGTGGAAAAGAGAGCTCCCGAATTTGCAAAGTGAAACAAAATACGGGTAAGTCATGGGACTGGTGTGAGAAATCTTTACTTAACTTAACTAGTAATAAGGCTAATCACAGGACCACGCCGCTAAAGCGGAACGGTTTTACTCCATTGGATTGCTAGTACATAAATAAAGTAAATCGTTAGAACAACGCAATGCTTTTTAGAAAAATGAAACCATTATAAGACTCAGGTCCCATCACACAATGCAACGCAAGCCGGAGGATAGAGTTTTACCTTATAATGGTCAAAAATGCTTGATATGATAAAACGGATTTGATATTACTATTAGTGTATATATGTTTCAAAAAACATTCCAATCATAATGTATTAATCATAGACGGCATATTACCCCATCCTACTTTGTCGCCATACTAGTTCTAAAATCAAAACCGCATGGTGTCATATTGGAAATTGGGTTTCCATCGAGAGTCAAGGCTAGGAACGATCTACTTACTGATTCGAGACACTCTAGCAATGTCTCAGGATCACACCTACAGGCAACACTTGGATACAGCAGGGCCGGTCCCCCAGTAGTGCAATGGGTTGGATTAGCTATGCCTGAACACGCGCTTCTCGATCCTATTGGACATATATATTGGCCATTTTGACCAATAAAAATCTGAGGTGCCTTAAAATCCATCAACACATAAGTAAAATGTCGGGCCGTGTTAAACCCAGATACTCCATCTAGCTAGAAAGAAACGTGTGCACTCCCTGCGTTCCCTTGCTCCGTTTCTGACTCATACCGGGGTGTGAGGCTCGCGAGGTAACGAAATACACAAAGCTATGCCTAAATAGGTTATGCTTTTGATCATCATCCACAAGGCTCTGCTTTTCAACAAAAGCCTTGATCAATTGCATCTTAGCATGCCACATTGACAGTCCACACCATGCGATCGATAACTACTAATATATAACCTCTGAGCTCGTGCGTCTCAAAGAAGGGTGTTAAGCAAGAGAATAAATTCTCTGCCACCATAGAAATATATTAATAGATACCAATTTAATTACATGGCATGAAATTCAATGTCGGACACACATCCATTTACAGGTCCATTCTGGGTCTGAATGAAACCGGAGTTACCAAAGTGCTCGTGTATCCGAACGATCAACAAGTACGTCCGGACAAACTACCACTATTAATCCTTTACTGGGAGCGACCCAATGCCAGGCATCAGTGGTCGTCCATTCGATGTGAAGATTGCCTGTCTTCATCCAATGTCTTCAATGTCTTCAACTTTTAAGCGTCGTAGTAATTATTCAGAATGGGTTAAACCCGGTCTTTCTGAATAACTCGCGTATTTTTATAATTAAAAATCAAGTGTTATAAAGACACATCCAACGCCTCTTTCCAATTTAGAATATTCTTTAAATAAAGTATTCATATTATTAGGGAAATGTTCCCATTAATTTATCAAAGATAAATTCTTTTAAACTTATTCTTAAATCTTATTTTCAAAAATTAATTAAAATTCCAATTCAGTTTTAATATCCAAAATCATTACTTTACGATTATTCCAATTTAAGAAATAAATCTTATTTTTATCTGGGTTAAAGAATCAATGTCATTTAAAAAAATTGTTCACAATAAACCCAAAATCATTTTCCAATAAATAAATATACATTGAAATACCAATAATCTTAGTTGAAAGATTTATTATTTATTTAAAAGAAATTCTTTGTTTAAAAATATTCTATATATGAAGGATACTCTGAATCGGAAAGCGACTCAATCATTTATTATATAACTTTGGTCATATGGATTTCATACATCGTATGTAAATGACAATAATAATAAATAATCATCAAACCATCCATTCAACATACAGAGTGAAGTTCTCAACTGTGTGAGCATTAAAATGAAACAATAACGCTCTTCGTAGCCTGTCAATCTAGCGATTGACATACGAATAAATATTGGGACTAGTGTATATCAATGATCATCCCAATACCCATGTGGGGTTTTCAGCCAACAACAGTACATATAAATAAATAATTGGTTAATGAATTTAACCAGTTTTAATAATACCAACATGTTGATAATGATGGACAAAAATGATATTTTATTCCTAATGTCGAAATAAAATATAGTTGACTCGTATAATTTCTTTATACATTTCTAGTATCTAATAGAATGTAATTTATTTATCTGACATTATTGTGGATGACAAGTAAAAGGGTAATTTTTTTATTTTACTTTATTGTAAGTAATTATTCTTAATTTTAACACATAAAAGAAATAATCTCATTTGTATATGTTTTTCAATGTATAACCTAACACCTAAAAATGTTAATTTAAATTGCATACAAATTCTAATGTATGCATTAACATATAACGATGTCACTTTAACACACTTATACATTCTAATGTATATTTTGACCAATAATATGATTCTTATAATTGGATATAAGCTCCAATGTAAGTTTGCAAAATAAAAATGATTTTTATATTCACATATAAATTCTATTTTATGTTATGCAAATAAAAATGATTATTTTATTTGTATATAAATTCTATCTCAACAAAATATATGAGAAGAGTGATACATTCATTTGCCGACAATTCTATTTTATCAAACTGCTATTTATGTTTAATTCTTATTTGACAAAAATTTCCCTTTTGATTTCAAACAATATAATTCGACAAAATGAATATTTGATTCAACTAATATAAATTGACAAAAGTGAATAATTTTTTTTCAACTAATGTAAAGTGACAAAAGTGATTATTTTGTTTCAACCAATGTAAATTGAAAAAAGTGATTATTTTGTTTCAACTAATGTAAATTGACAAAAGTGATTATTTTGTTTCAACCTTTTTAAAATGACAAAATTAAATAATTTTGTCTCACTCTATTTAAATGATAAAAATTTATCTTTTTATATTGCAACAAAAGGACAAATAAACCCTATCTACCTATTTACTCTTTTTATTGAAGCTAAGATGACACTAAAAATATATCTTTTTAATTCTAATCTTTTTATTATAATATACGATGAGAATAAAAACATTTTATTTAATTTAAAAAAATTACAACAAAGATGAATTCATTTTATCATAATCCTTTTTATTTACTCTAGTTTAAAAGTAAAATAATATTTTTGATCCTATTCTTTTATTTATATCTCAATTGTAATAAATGTGTAACTTCTTAAACTATGCTTTTTATTTGCATCTAAAATGCAAATAAAAAGATGATATTTTAATTTATGATTTATTTGCATCAAAGAATGCAAATGGAAATACAACTTCTATTTCAATAGTTTATTTGCATCAAGAAATGCAAATAAATATGCAAATTCTAATTTCATAGTTTATTCCCATCAAAGAATGCAAATACAAATTCAACTTTTAATACAGTGGTTTATTTGCATCAAAGAATGCAAATAAAAATTCGACTTTTAAATACGGTGTTTATTTGCATCAAAGAATGCAAATAAAAATATATTTTTTTAACTATGATGTTTATTTGCATCTAAATATGCAAATAAAATATAATCTTTTTATCTACGATGTTTATTTGCATCTAAATATGCAAATAAAATATAGAATTTTTTTTTTGCTTTATTTGAAACTAATTTTACAAACAAAAATGTAACTCTTTAAATCATATCTTTATTTTTATCTAAAATACAAAATAAAAATGTCATATTCATTCTAGTGTTTTTGTTTGCATCTAAAATAGCAAATAAAAAAATAATTTTGCTTCTAATGGTTTTTTTGCATCTAAAATAGCAAATAAAAATATAGTTTTACTTCTAATATTTTGTTTGCGTCTAAAATAGCAAATAAAAATATAGTTTAGCTTCTAATGTTTTGTTTGCGTCTAAAGTAGCAAATAAAAATATAGTTTTGCATCTAATGTTTTGTTTGCATCTAAAATAGAAAATAAAAATATAGTTTTACTTCTAATGCAAATAAAAGAACATTTTTATTTTCTATGCATATTTGCATAGAAGGATGCAAATAAAAGATCATTTTTATTTCTATGTATATTTGCATAAAAGAATGCAAATAAAAGATCAATTATATTTTCTATGTATATTTGCAATAAAGGATGCAAATAAAAGATTAATTATATTATCTACGCATATTTGCATAAAAGGATGCAAATAAAAGATTAATTATATTTTCTATGTATATTTGCATGAAAGGATGCAAATAAAAGATTAATTATATTTTCTATGTGTATATTTGCATAAAAGGATGCAAATAAAAGATCAATAATATTTTCTATGTATATTTTCATAAGAGGATGCAAATAAAAGATCAATAATATTGAAATGGCAATTCTACTCCAAATAAATGATTTTACAAAATGATTTATTTTTATCGATTTGGATATTCTAATCCAAATCAATAACTTTTCAAAATGATTTATTTTTATTCAACACACACAGCTCTGTGCTTATACATCACCAATCAACAAATAAATCATCCACAATATTATCACATAACAGATCAGAATCATACATATTCAATCGTCACATAACAAATAAATTAGATAATTAATTAATTAAATAAAAAGAAGAAATCTCACATCGATCGGTTTTTAGAAATCGTTCATGTTCAAATTTGGCTAAATTTTCAAAGTGCTCTGTTCTGGTCGTGGACAGTTCCATTTCGTAGATCTCGAAAAGACGATTCCACCGGATCCGACCTTGTTAAATTATGATTTCGTATGTGGAAGTTATCAGTGTTTAAATATTGGAAGTGTAAATTATAAACAAAAAATAACAAAACAATTCCCACTACTAATTTGTTGCCACGTCACCCTTCTTCTAACGCCCTTCCTTCTCTTCGTGAATGCCTGAACAAAACAAACCCAACAT
The DNA here is from genome assembly GCA_030737875.1 of Allium sativum. Classification (NCBI taxonomy): domain Eukaryota; kingdom Viridiplantae; phylum Streptophyta; class Magnoliopsida; order Asparagales; family Amaryllidaceae; genus Allium; species Allium sativum. The sequence goes on from CM060921.1 coordinate 231,655,185, forward strand.
CCTTCCTTTCCTCCTCCCATCGCACGTAGGGCTGTCAATGGATATCCGAAAAATCCGAAATCCGTCCGCATCCGTATCCAAAAAGTGGATAATTATCCGATATCCGGGAAAGCAGATGCGGATGCGGATATAGGTATATCCGCATCCGAAAATTATCCGTTCGCTTTTTTTCCCGATTATAGCTTAAATTATGTGTATTTTAACATAATTAAATATACTAATTTATTAATTTGAAAAATTAAAAGTCTACTAAATACATGTTAATTGCTCAAAATTATATATTATCATCATATTTATTTGTTTTTAGCAATTTAGTAATCAATTAGGTTGAAAAGGATTAATATTAAGCTAAATAAAATCATTATATTCATTGATTTATCGATTGTTGGCGGAGCGGATAATTATCCGATATCCGTCCGTATCCGCGGATACGGATATCCGATATCCGAAAATGGTTTCAGATGCGGATACGGATATGGCACTATCCGTATCCGAAAGTATCCTTTGACAACCCTAATCGCACGCAAACCGAGGCGCTGAACCTCGATCAGACTACACCACCTCCACCGCCTTGCCAATCTCCCCCTGCACCCGTGGTATGGTGAAACTCGCACCAATCTCAGCCCCACATGGCGAGCCCGAACTCCTCACATTTGGGTGCAGGAATCTCACAATTTGCTAATAAAAATCGATCACCACCGCACACATTGAAGCTCTCTGTATGCTCTTTAATTTGGTATATGGAAGTTTGAATTTTGTTGTGTGGATTAGAAGAACAAGGTGAAAGAAATTCGGAGCTTTCCTGCCGTCCATGGTTGAGGAGGCGGAGGCTACATCTTTTAAGGGATTAGGGTTATGAAAAAAGAAAGTGTTTTTATAATATTTTAATGTAAATTTTACAATTAAATCCATACATCTTAAACCAATCTGATTTCAGCCCAACGAAGGATGTTCCCAGGCAAATGCCCCCGGTCCGGACGCAATGGGCTAGGTCCCGTCAGCCCAAATGAAAGTTTTCAATGTGTTTTTCTCAATTTAATATATAAATAATTTAATTATCTAATTTTATCGTGCTTTTAAATTCACCGGGGCCACATCGACTTCTAAAAATTCCAGAAAAATTATTTCTAGATATGTTTTGACGATACGGTTCTAACATGACTAATTTTGTTGAATTCTGAGATCGTTTGAAAAATGGCCATTTTCTGGTTGATCGGATTTGGCTTAAACCGACAAAACACGTTTTCTTTTGCCACGCTCACACATTAATTCTAAAAATTATGAAAATTGAAACCTAGCAATAAATTGACATTCCGGTTCCGACAAAAGTGGTTTCATTGAAAACGGAGGTCGCTTGAAAAATGGCTATTTTTAATATTAAAAAAAAAATATTCTATAGCTACTATTCTGGATTTTAAACTGGGCATAACTTTTGATTCCCGCTATGAATTTCAATTTTTCGGATTTGTTGGAAAGATATTTTTAAATAGATTCTAATATTTTTGGTTTCACTAAAATCCGATTTATTTTGCATATGTACGGTCTGTCAAAGTTCAAATTCAAATTTTCAAACTACCGCGCTATTTCTATCTCCTTTTATAATTAAATTAAAATTATTCATTCTAACTTCGATTAAAATAAATTTTCCATCGTTATTATTTAAAATAAACTATTTCAACTATTAAATTTCCATTAAAATTTCTAAAATAAAAATTTTAAATTGGTTCAAAATTTGCGAGTTGTTACACCCGGTCCATAGGGAGGGAATACTTAAGCTTAATGCAGATCTTTTCCAGCTTGAAGAGAGTAGATGTATTGCTTGGATTCTCTTTTTTTCGGCTATGGCTGTGGTTACACTTTTATTGGGGATTTATGATGCTTTACTACTGATTCACGCTTCTTTATGTATTTTGAGTTTTAAATCAAGACAGATGTTTTATTGTAATAATTTAGAAGTTGGGTTTTGAGACAATGCTTGTAATGTTTTGACTGGACTACCCTATTTATGAAATGATTTCAGTTTTCTGCTGTTCATATGTCTGTCTTGTAAATTATCTGTGCATTTTACCTAAAATGCTTCACCAAAGTTAATGCATTTCCTTTGTGAGTGACCTTAACGGAGGTGGGGTGTTTCAGTTGAGGAATCAAATCTGAATGGTTTTGGACATTGCTTCGAAGGTATACGATGGCTCCAGGCGTATTTTTGGGTTAGGGTTACGGTATATTTATATGGTATTTATACTTTATTTTATTTATTTAACTTTAAATCCAAAAATACCCTTTTGCTCACACGAACTCCTATTCTAACCCAACGAGTGTCGCCCGCAGCTAAATACCCCCATGCCGGACACGATGGGATATGTTTCGTAACCCAGTTCGGCTGCTACATATGTTTTTATTTAAATTAAATAATAAAACATTTTATTATTTAATTTGATCGAACATATTAATTTACCGGGGCCACATACTAACCCTAAAAATTCCCAAAAAATAAATCTAGCTATGTTTTGATGATACGGTCCTAGCAAAACTAATTTCGTCAAATTTGGAGACCGTTTGAAAAGTAGCCATTTTCTGGTCGATCGAAATTAACTAAAATTGTCAAAAAACATTTTCTTTTGCCACGCTCATATATTGATCCCAAAAATTATGGAAAATTAAACTTAGCAATAATTTGACATTCCGGTTCCAAAAAAAGTGGTTTCATCGAAAACGGAGGTTGTTTGCAAAATGGCTATTTATACGGGCTGTATATATTCTATTAAATTCCATAGCGACTATTCTGAAAATTCAACTGACCACAACTTTTTATTCCCGCTATGAAATTTCAGTTTTTTGGATTCGTTGTAAAGATATTCTTAAACAGATTTAAATATTTTTGGTTTCACCAAAATACGATTTATTTTGCAACCCGTACAGTTAGCCAAAGTTTGATTTCCAATTTTCAAACTACCGCACTATCTCTAACTCCTTTTAAAGTTAAAATAAATATATCCATTCGAACTTCAATTTAAATAAATTTTTAATCGTTATTATTTAAAATAAATTATTTCAACTATTCAAAATTCAATAAAATAGCCAAAATAAAAATTTTAAATTGGTTCTGATTTTCCGAGTTGTTACAATCTCCCCCACTTAATAGCTTTTCGTCCCCGAAAAGGAAACTATAGTAAAGTAGGAAACAAAACACAAAATGTAAATATGGTAAATATACCTTGCACTAGGGCTAGTCAGAGATAACCACTCTACACTGGGGATAAGCCTGTTTGATGTTATCCTCTGTCTACCATGTACAGCCTCTGGGATCTCCGCTCCTCTGTACTTTGACTAGATGAATTCTTTTGTTCCTCAGAACTCGGGTTTCTTTGCCAATGATCTTTACCGGCTCCCTTCTTTCTGCTTAGTTCGGGGTAATCTCCAAATCTTGTTGTGCAGCTTCCTCCACAATCAAGTTTGGATCGTGTACATGCTTCTGAAGTTGAACTCATGGAATATATCATGTACCCCTGGCAACCAGTCAGGCGGATGAACCCTGTAAGCGAGAGTTCCAATTCTTTCTAGAATAGGAAATGGACCAATGAACCTTGGTGCCAACTTCCCAGTCTTCCCGAAGCGAACTGCTCCTCTTAATGGAGAAACTCTCAAATACATATAATCGCCAACAACAAATTCTAAATCCCTTCTTCTTGCATATGCATAGCTTTTTTGTCGGCTCTGAGCATCCAGTAATCGCTTCTTAATAAAATCAACTTTGTCCGAAGCTTCTTGAATCATGTCGGGACTCAATACCAGTATATTGCCTGATTCTACCGAACATGCGGGAGATCTGCAAGGCCTGCCATACATTGCTTCGAATGGTGACATTTCCAAGCTTACTTGGTAACCGTTACTATAAGAGAACTCGACCAAATGCAAGTGGTCTTCCCATGATCTGCCAAAGTCAAGAATACAAGCCCGCAACAAGTCTTCCAACATATGGTTCACCCTCTCAGTCTGGCCATCTGTTTGAGGATGATAAGCAGTGCCCAGATTTAATGTTGTCCCCAGCTCCTCTTGAAATGCTTCCTAGAATTTACTAGCGAATATAGGGTCACGATCACTTACAATGCTACTGGGGACTCCATGTAGTCAGATAATTTCTTTGAAACAAATCTTCACCAAACTTTGCGTTGTTTTGGTCGATTTAAAAGGAATAATATGGGCGGTTTTTATGAGACGATCAACAATCACCCATATACTATCACTGCCTTTTCTAGTTCGGGGCAAGCCATCAATAAAATCCATGGATATTTGATCCCATTTCCAACTTGGAGCTGGTAATGGTTGTAACAAGCCAGCAGGTTTTTGTTGATTACTTTTGACTTGCTGGCAAGTAGAACACCTGCTGACATAAATAGAGATGTCTCTTTCCATAGATTTCCACCAGAATGTACACTTGAGATCATGATACATCTTGCTCACCCCTGGATGCATAAAAATCTTGGATTTATGACATTCAATCATTACTTCTCTTCGGAGCTCAGGAATATTTGGGACACAAATTTGGCTTTTTAACCTCAAAACTCCCTTGTTATCAATTTGGAAACTCAAGGGTTCACCTTCCCGAACTCTTATACTAATTCTCTGAATAAATTCATCATCCTTTTGGAGAGTAGCGATTTTATCAATCAATGTAGGTGCAATGATGAGATTGGTGATGATAAGATTGGCGACACTTGCATTCTTTCTGCTAAGCGCATCCGCCACCACATTGGCTTTCCCTGGCGTATATAAGATGTCCAAATCATAAGCCGCAAGAAATTCTACCCAGCATTGCTGCCTCAAATTCAAGTCCCTTTGGGTGAATAGATACTTCAAGGATTTATGATCTGTATATAGTTCGAACTTCTCACCCAAAAGATAGTGCCTCCATATCTTCAAAGCGAGCACAATGGCCATCAACTCAAGATCATGAGTGGGGTATTTCTTCTCATACGGTTTCGATTGATGGCGAGCATAAGCAACAACTTTGTCTCTTTGCGTAAATACTGCACCAATACCCTCTCTAGAAGCATCTTTCCAGACTTTCAAATCTTGATTGCCATCAATAATGGTCAACACTGGAGCAGTAGTGAACCTTAGTTTCAGCTCTTGGAAAGCTGCCTCACATTCAGGTGTCCAGATAAACTTTGTATGCTTCTTTGTAAGCTTCATCAATGGACAAGCTAGCCTCGAGAAATCTTTAACGAATTTCCGATAGTAGCCAGCCAATCCTAGAAAACTTCTGACTTCAGTAGGAGTGCTAGGCTGCTTCCAATCTTGAATGGCTGTGATTATGCTAGGATCCACTGAAATTCCTTCCTTCGATACTACATGACCGAGGAACTTCACTTCTTCTTGCAAGGATACACATTTATAAAATTTGAATTTTAATATATTCTTTCTTAGAATTTCCAAAAATTGTTCTAAATGTTTCTCATGCTCGGTAGTTGACTTGGAAAAGATTAAGATGTCATCAATGAAGTCCAACACAAATTTGTTCAAAACATCCCGGAATACTCGATTCATCCTATCGACAAAATAGGTTGGAGCGTTGCATAAGCCGAATGGCATTACTAACCATTCATAAAATATGTATGGACCTCTGAAAGCTGTCAAAGGAACATACTCTTCAGTAATACGCAATTGATGGAAACCTGTAGCTAGGTCCATCTTTGAAAACACTTTCGCTCCATTCAAACGATCCAATAAATCATCAATATGGGCAATGGATACTTATTCTTGAGTGTCTATTTGTTGAGGTCTCGGTAATCCACACATAGTACGAGAGTACCATCTGACTTAGGAACAAACACTACTATTGCACCCCACTCCGAAAAGCTAGGCTTAATCAGACCTTTCCATAAAAGCTGTTTAGTTTGGTTATTCAATTTTTTTCTCTTTCCATGTCATTCTTCGAATATAATGCACAACTGGCCTTGCATTTGGGACCAAATCAATCCTAAATCAATTTCTCTTCGCAGAGGTAAGCTATCAACTTCTTCGAACACATCCGCATAATTTTTTACGATAGGAATATTTTCAAGAGCAGTGGGGGTGACCTCAAGAGCAGCCAAAAATTCTTTTCTATCGGAATCTGAGCCTATGCAGGGTATAACAATATCTCTAAGCTTCGTTTTAACTTTAAAGAGCCTTTCACCACATTTAACTTCGTCTTCATATTTGTTCAACCAATCCAACCCGAGAATGATATCAATTTCAGCAAGATCCATAACAATTAAATTGAAAGGAAGCTGATAGCAAGAGTAGGAGACGGGCACTTAACAATAGAAACTGAGAATGAGAGAAGCCCTTATCGGATTATGAGCACTAATTGATTCCTTAAGACTCTTTAGGACTTTTTAACTATGTTGCTTGAGATGAAACTTCGTGATGCGCCAGTGTTAAATAATGTTGTCATTAGAATATTGTTGACAGTGAGCATGCCCTCTAAAAACATCTGGCCTTTCCCTACTAGCTGAGGGTGCTAGAGTTTCTACCACTTCATTGACTTAAGCTACTTTGGTCATTTTCAAAAGCGGGCAATCTTGCTTTACATGACCCATCTGATGGTAGACGTTGCATTCTCTGTTTTCTTGAGACTTCTTATGGGATCTAGATCCGTCTTTCTTCAAAGATTTACAGTTCCTTATCGAATGCCCTTGCTTATTACACTGGAGACATACGACTGTCTTTACCTTTTTCTGACTGACTGTAGGCTTCTTACTGACCTCAGGCTTTGTACTTGCCTCTGGGCTATCAGTTTCAAACTTCCTTTTGTTGATAGAGCTGCCTTCTTCTTTGTCTTCCATAACACCTTGCTTATCAAGATCCTCATAGCGACAAGCCAGAGCTATCATTTCAGAAAAGGGAGATTAATATGTGCGGTTACCCAATTTAAGTATTTTTCTTGAAGTCCTTTAATAAATCTTCGATTTTTCCTTAAAGGGTCTTCGATTAGTTCTGGGGCAAAGCAGGAAAGTTCCTCGAATTTCTTCTGATACTCCCAAATGGTCATATCACCTTGTTTCAGATTGTAGAACTCATTATATAACCGATCAATTTCTCTTGGAGGAATAAATTTTTCTGTAAAAAATTCTTTGAATTCATCCCAGGTAATATTACCTTTTGGATTCTCCTTAGTAACAGTTTCCCACTAGAATAAAGCTTCGCCTTTGAGTACCCAAGATGCTATTAGCCTTTTCTGAACATCTTTCAACATTAAGCCATCAAAAATTTTCTCAGCAGAATGCAACCATGCTTGTGTTTCAATAATGGACTCCTTGCCCGAGAATGGTTCTCCACCCAGATTTCGATACCTCTTTAGTAGAGCTTCTAGATCTGGTTCTGATTGTGGGAGCATGACTGGCTCCTTAAATTGTTGTACTAAAGATTTACTTCTTCTGTTTCTACCACTCATTTGCTACTATGTCTGCAAATAGCAGACAAAGAGTCAGGCCAACAGAAAGGATATTGTAAAGTATAGAGACATATATTTAGATGTAAATGAATCTATGGGGTGTATATTTTTTTTCTTTTTTCTCATCCCAGGACATTACTAGTCCTATCTATGATGAGATATTCTTTTTGGAATTATGTTGATTCTATCTCTGATGAGTTTGTTAATATGTTACACTCCGAGCGAAGTTTAAACAAAGCTCGGATACCAACTATGACAACCCCAAACTCCCACAATACGAAAGTAAGGATAATCATTGGAATATAACACATAACAATAATTGCAGAATAGAAATAAAGAATTACAGTAGATAATGTTCATCAAATTACATTGGAAATAATACATCATCAGAGTTACACAGCATAATAGGATCATACTTAGCATAGAATACAATTTCAGCTTAATATAAAATGTATGCAGTGGAATAAAAACATAATAAACTAAGTGAAGTCTGAACAGCGAAATAGGAATGATAATATCCATCTTCAGCTCCATAGCTATCTAGAATGAATCTGCTAAACATGTATACAAGGTTGCCCGTCTGGAAAAGAGGGCACCCGAGTTTGCAAAGTGAAACAAACTACGAGTCAGTCATGGGACTGGTATGAGAAATTTTATTTAACCTATATAATAATAAGGCTAATCACAGGACCACACTGCTAGCGCAGAATGGGTTTAACTCCATTGGATCGCCAGTGCATAAATACAGTAAATCGTCAAAACAACGCAATGCTTTTTATAAAAATGAAACCATTGTAAGACTCAAGTCCTATCACGCAATGAAATGCAAACCGGAGGTTAAATAAGATTTCTCATACCGGTCCCATGACTGACTCGTAATTTGTTTCACTTTGCAAACTCGGGTGCCGTCTTTTCCATACGTGCAGCCTTGTATACAGGTTTAGCAAATTCATTCTAGAAAGCTACGGAGCGGAAGATGGATATTATCATTCCTATTTTGCTGTTCAGACTTCACTTAGTATATTATGTTTTTATTCCGCTGCAAACAATTTATATTAAGCTGAAACTGTATTCTATGCTAAGTATGATCCTATTATGCTGTGTAACTCTGATGACGTATTATTTCCAGCGTAATTTGATGAACATTATCAGCTGTAATTCTTTATTTCTTTTCTGTTGTTATTGTTATGTGTTATATTCCAATGATTATCCTTACTTTCGTTCTACGGGAGTTTGGGGTCGTCACAGTTATAACCCACAGGTTCGAGGATCGAAACCTCGCTCTGATACCAACTGTGACGACCCCAAACTCCCGCAGTACGAAAGTAAGGATAATCATTGGAATATAACACAAAACAATAGTAGTAGAACAGAAATAAAGAATTACAGCAGATAATATTCATCAAATTGCATAGGAAATAATACATCATTAGAGTTACACAGCATAATAGGATCATACTTAGCATAGAATACAGTTTCAGCTATTTATAAAATGTTTGTAGTAGAATAAAAACATAATATACTAAGTGAAGTCTGAACATCAAAATAGGAATGATAATATCCATCTTCAGCTCCATAATTATCTAGAATGAATCTACTAAACCTGTATACGAGGCTTCTCTTGTGGAAAAGAGGGCACCCGAGTTTGCAAAGTGAAACAAACTACGAGTCAGTCATGGGATTGGTATGAGAAATCTTATTTAACCTATTTAATAATAAGGCTAACCACAGGACCACGCCGCTAATGCGGAACGAGTATACTCCATTGGATTGCTAGTGCATAAATACAGTAAATCGTTAAACGACACAATGCTTTTTATAAAAATGAAACCATTATAAGACTCAAGTCCCATCAAACAATGCAACGCAAACCGGAGGATAGAGTTTTACCTTATAATGGTCAAAATATGCTTGATACGATAAAACGTATTTGATATTATTATTAGTGTATATATGTTTCAAAAACATTTCAATCATAATATATAAATCATAGACGACATAGCTACCATATACTATGTCGCCATACTAGTTATATAATAAAAACCGTATGGGTCATATTGGAAGTTGGATTTCCATCATGAACCAAGGCAAAAGATAGTCCTTACCGAATTCGAGACAATCTAGCCTACCATGTCTCAGGACACATCCGCAACTGCACCTAGGATGTTCAGGGCCGGTCCATAAATATGTTAGTGGATTAGTTATGCATGAACAGTATGTTTCGCCGCCCTACTGGGCATAAATAGAGCCACTAGGGACACAAATAACCGAGGCGCCTCATTCCATCATCCACATAAGTAAAAATGTTAGGCCTTGTAAAAACCATGACACCACTTCTAGCTAGAAAGAAACGTATGTCCTCCCTGCAGTCCTTACATCGTTTTTGGTTCATACAGGGTTGTGAGGCACGCGAAGTAACGCTATACACAAAGCTATGCTATTTAAAGCTGTGCTTTGATCATCAACCACAAGGCTCTTCTTTTCAACAATAAGCCTTGATCATTTGCATCTTGGCATGGCACACTGGCAATTCGTGCCATGCGACTGAGGTCTACTAATATATAACCTCTGAGCTCATACGTCTCAGAGAGTGGTATTAAGCAAGAGAATAAATTCTCCGCACCCAACAGATATATGTTAAATAGAAATCAATCAGCATAGAGTAAAATCCAATGTCAGACATACATTCACTTGCAAGTCCGTTCTGGGTCTAAACAAAGCTGGAGACACCGAGCATATGCGGACAATCAACAAGTACGTCCGGACAACTACCACTTTAACCCCTCCTGGGAGCTAATCGATCCAGGGCATCAATGTTCATCCATTCAAAGTGAAGATCGCCGGTCTTCAATCACCATCTTCAAATCTTCGACTTCCAATCGTCGTATAATTATTTGAAATGAGATTTAACTTGGACTTTTCAAATAATTCTCGAATATATATGATTCAAATCATTTCTTTTCATTCCTTATCATTTATAATATTTTATAACGATTTATCGCTATTTTTATTTATTTAAAAATATTCATTTTTAATTAAACGACGCTTGGGGTCATTACATGGCTCTGACGCTGTTTTTATCAAAATTTGATTTACATATTTCTCCAAATCTATCCATTGAATCATAACAAATTTTATATCGTTTGAAAGATCTTTCAAAACGAACCTAACGGTTCCAGTTTTGGGGAAATCCGACGTTCGGATATTTCGGTATAATCGTTTGAAGTTACTTTTTCAAATCGCAAACTGCGGCAGCGCGATTCATTTTATATATAATTTATATTTATATATAAATATAAATTATTCGACGATTTCACTAACATGACAAAGGTGATGTTTGTAACAAACAAAACATGCATTAGCACACAACATTCCTTCGATTGGGTTAATAAGAAAGTGACTTTTTAATCTAAACAAATTTGTTAAATGTAACATTTTTAATGTTTAACTGACGCACTACTAACATGGCATATTGCAAAATGATTCATTTTTAATGTTTATCAAATACGCTACTAGCATGCCATATTATAAAATGGTTCATTTTTAATGTAAACTAGTTTTACATCAAAGATAATTAATTCAATGTTTAACAAATATGCTAATAACATGTCATATTATAAAATGATTCATTTTTAATGTAAACTAGTTTTACATCAAAAATGATCAATTCAATGTTTAACGAATATGCTACTAACATGTCGTATTATAAGATGATTCATTTTTAATGTAAACTAGTTTTACATCAAAAATGATCAATTCAATGTTTAACAAATGCGCTACTAGCATGTCGTATTATAAGATGATTCATTTTTGTTTGCAACAAAAAGAAAATAAAAAAAATCACATTAACAAACATATATTTTTATTTCAACAAAAATGAAATGAACAAAAGTATATTTTTGTTACAACAAAAATGAGATGAACAAGAGTATATTTTTTTTACAACAAAATGAGAATGATAAATGTGTCATTTTTGTTTGCAACAAAAATCATATTAACAAATGTATATTTTTATTACAACAAAAATGAAATGAACAAAAGTATATTTTTGTTACAACAAAAATGAGATGAACAAGAGTGTATTTTTGTTACAAAAGAATGAGAATGATAAATGTGTCATTTTTGTTTGCAACAAAAATCATATGAAAATAAGTTTCATTGTTGTTACAACAAAAATAACATGAAAATAAGTTTCATTTTTGTTTCAACAAAAATATCATGAAAATGAATTTCATTCTTGTTTCAACAAAAATAACATTAAAATAAGATCCATTTTTTCTACAACAAAAATAACATGAATAAAGGTTTTCAAACAAAGATTCATGCTTTTTAATGAATTCTAATTATCACTAAAAATGTAAATTTCAAAGTAAACACATATTTATATCAAAATGTTTATATTTTAATGTACCATATACATTAAAAATGTAGAATCAAACGCAAATACATCTTGTATCAAAATGTATATTTTCTAATGTACTATTTACATTAAAATGTAAAATCATATGCTGGTACATTCTATATTAAAATGTCAATTTTTAAAGTATCACTTACATTAAAAATATAAATTCCAATGTTAATACATTTTATATCCCAATGTCAATTTTTAAGGTATCATTAACATTTAAAATATAAATTCTAATATAAATACATTTTATATCAACAATTGACCATTTTTGACTTACAACAAAAATATGGATCCTATGTCGACATATACCAATCATTTTCATGTTCATATACATATATGTATATATATTGCCTAATTTTCATACTATTTAAACCATTTTATATAATAACATAAATATTTTACAACACAAAAATATTTCAGAAAATTTCGGCAGCATAACGGCAGGGTAATTAAAACCTGCACCGTTCCGATGTGCGGCCCCTCGTGCTACCTTAAAGCCTCGCAGCTTTTGACAAGGGGGATTTAAATAATCTATTTCGTACGCAGACGAAATTTTCCACAAACTAATACTATTTGTTTTCAACAAAAATAAATAAAAGTCAATAATCAACCATTTGTAATATTCACCACACAACTCAAACAAGTCATCCATGGTTTGTGGACGACGGGTGTCGGGAGTTTCTAAACTCCGTCTGCATCCTTATATATTTTTATTTATTTTAGTTCTGAATTCAGACATCTCACATTGATTTGATGACGCCAAAAATTGTAAAAAGCTCCAAAAATTCTCCGGTCTCTTTTAAAATGTAAACCTCATCATTGTGATTCCAACGCTTCCTGTTTCATCAAATTTCATTAGAAAATGAGCGAGATATGATTTTATGAAGGTTGACCATATTTTAAAGAAAATTATTTAATTTATTTGTTTGATAAACACCTTCTTCCTCAACACCTCCTTCAGATCGATCGTTCCACTTCAGGTTCAACTCTAGGGTTTACTTTTGCTCGAGAACCCGAACGCTAAATAATGATCGGATTACACAGCGGTGTCGGCCTTGGAGAGGCGCGCCAGGTGGGACCCACCTCATCCAACTCGGCGGTCTGAGGCGGCGCAAGGAAGGGGCCGACGGTGATGACTTTGAGCCCAGATTTCGCATGAGATTCTCAACTAAATCTGATCACTCCCTTTCCAATTTGAAGATCGAAAAATTGCTATGAATTTCATAATAGAAATTTGAATTAATTCGAAACCAATTCGGAATTGCTGAGGAATCAAATCCGAATGGTTTTGGCCATTGCTTCGAAGGTATATAGCGGCTAAAGGCGTATTTTTGGGTTAGGGTTATGGTATACGTATTTTTATACCGTATTTATACTTTATTTTATTTACTTATTTCACTTTAAATCCAAAAATACACTTTTACTCACACGAACTCCAATTCAAATCCAACTAGTGTCGCCCCAGCTAAATACCACCATGCCGGACACGATGGGATACATTTCGTAACCCAATTCAGTTGTTACGATATGTTTTTCTTTAAATTAGATAATAAAACATTTTATTATTTAATTTGATCGAACATTTTAATTTACCGGGGCCACATACTAACTCTAAAAATTCCCTAAAAATAAATCTTGTTATATTTTGATGATACGGTCCAAACAAACTAATTTCTTCGAATTTGCAGACCGTTTTGAAAAATGGCCATTTTCTGGTCAATCGAAATTGACTAAAATTGTCAAAACACATTTTCTTTTGCCACGCTCACATATTGATCCCAAAAAATTATGGAAAATTAAACTTAGTAATAAGTTGACATATCGATTCCAATAAAAGTTGTTTCGTCGAAAAGGAGGTCGTTTGCAAAATGGCTATTTATACGGGCTATATATATTCTATTAAATTCCATAACGACTATTCTGAAAATTCAACTGACCATAACTTTGGATTCCCGCTATGAAATTTCAATTTTTCGAAATCTTTGGAAAGATATTATTAAACAGATTTAAATATTTTTTGTTTTACCAAAATCTGATTTCTTTTGCAACCCATACGGTAAGTCAAAGTTTGATTTCAAAATTTCAAACTACCGTACTATATCTAACTCCTTTTAAAGTTCAAATAAATATATTCATTCGAACTTCGATTTAAATAAATTTTTAATCGTTATTATTTAAAATAAATTATTTCAACTTTTCAAAATTCAATAAAATAGTGAAAATAAAAATTTTAAATTTGTTTTGATTTTCCGGGTTGTTACAACTTCTAAGGATCAGGGTGTCGTATTTGCTGTGAAGGATAATCCATCATATACGAAAGGTTATAAGAAGCGAAAAAGAGATGGTAAGAAAAAGAAAAGTTTGAAGATCAACAACAAAGGTGAAAGTCACCACAGCCACAAGAAAGGTCACTGGAACAGGAACTGTCCTGAGTACTAAAGAATTGTTACGGAAAGGATGCATGATAGTTCTTCTGCTCCATTAGGTATATTTGTGATTCAAAATAGTTTTGCAATAATAAAATGTCTTGTATTTAGATTTTGGATCTGGAACTTATATATGTATTTCATTACAGGGGCTTGAGAAATGGCACTACATAAGGAAATGAGAAATGATCCTCCAAGTTGCTGAAGATCTAGTGTAGATGCAACGATAACTGGAGATTATCATTTAGTTTTTCTTAGTGGTGTAGTATTTGTATTGATATTAAATAATTTCTATTTAGTAAAAGACTTTATTTTTTGAATTATATATGTTTCTAGATTGTCTGAGACTAGATACATTTTTCATTTTGTTGACACTGTAACGAATACTAGTTTGAATGGAATTAAGGTCTGTGTTAGTGCTCTTGAAAATGACATTTATGTGATCAATACTAATTACGTGTGTTCTTTGAATAAATATTGTAATAGTATAAATGAAAATTATCTTTGGCATTGTAGGCTAGGTCATATTAGTGAGAAACGAATTAACATATTGAAACCCGAAGGTTTTCTCCTGTCATTTAGTTCTAATCATTTGATCTAATGACCTGCCATTTCGACCGTGCCGAATCAACAAAGCATGTCAACTCGAACTGTCCAAAACGACATATTGTTATTAGCTTCTGAGGTAAATAGAATAAATCACAAAATCATAGATCGTAGACACAAATACAGAGCAAAATGATATCTGGTAACGGAAAATAAGTAATACAATAGTAGTTCATGAAGCTATTAAATAAAAAAATTACATCAGAGTTTACATAAATAATACAACGGAAATCTAATAAAATGAATGTTTGATACTTAAATAAATAATAATAATAGTTTGAAAACAGAAAAGATAAGAAATAGCTGAAGTGGAACAACCAATCAACAGGTGGATATAGGATGAGCAAAACACAATATAACTTCAGACTCCAAAGTGAAACTCGAAAGCAGTAATAATCGGTCTGACCCGAACCATAATGCAAAACAAAATAATTCGGATCAGGAATAACATTCTCATGGAAGTAAATCAATTCAAATGAAATGTTCTACGAAATACAACCAACAACTTAAAGGATGTTTGGGATCGCCATCCTCTAAGGATCTGTCAAACTAACACTATCCAATCATTTAGGTTCAAATTCGAGTTATATAGTTCAAATCAAATCTTATATTTTGATTTAAACCAAATTATATCATATATTAGAAATCAAGTTGTACCAATCAAATTCATAACTTATAAATTCAAATCAATATCTTATATTTCAATTCGAACATTTCGTTTAAACTATACTTAAAAAAAATGATTTAACAAATTTCCAAACTCAAAACCAATCGATTTATAAGAAAAATTCTATACATAAAAATATATATATATATATTCAAATTCACATTTAGTCACTTTAAATCGAATTCATTTTATATCAATTATAATTCCAAATTAAACAACAATTTTGCAATCCAAGTTCATTTCCTTCAATATTTAAATCAGTCAAATTCGCATTTAGGTTTTTACAAATCAAATTCATTCCTTAACTTGGAAATTAAATTTCTATAACAATTTCACAAATTCAAGTTCGTCTTTTATAGGTTCAAATCAATTCGAATTCAAACCACGAAAATCTTTAATTATCCACCCCATTTAGTTTATTATTAAAGTTAGAATATATATAAATATAATTAACTTTGAAAATATATATATATATATATAAGTTTATAAAATTCTAAAATAAATTAGAAAATAGATTATAAACATATATAAGGTTAAATAATATTAAAACAAGTTTAAAGAATTATTAAAATATATAGTTTAAAATAAATAAAGTTATAAGAAAAATCTTAAATAAACATTAAATCTATTTTACTTATAAAATCATTTTAAAACATATAATTTAAAATCTTAAGTTATTATTTTAAAATCAAGTTCCAAATCATTTTACTTCGATAATATGACCAATGGTGTTCGTATATAGTTTCTACCCTATGCTCAAGCGATACGGATATTTATTATTTCAATCCGCAAATTTAACATTCTACGGGTATATATCATTTCAACCCATAATCCAAAATTTAGTAAAAATCGCTCAGGTCTATCATTTCAACCCATAATGATTTTTCCCTAATCTAATGTTCGTTCGGGTATGTATCATTTCAACCCTTAGTGATTTTTCCTAAACTAGGGGTATCAAAAATCACAAACAACAATCACATAGCATCAATCACAACAGATATATCATTAGTGCAACAACGTGTCATATGAATATATCATGTCACATAGGAAATGTGCATACGTATCAGGTCAAACAATTTGTATCAGTAATCCTATACATTTCATTTAACAGTTCATTATTGGTCTAACATCCGTGAAAAATGTAAGTCAGGTGTGAGGTAAACTCACCTTTCGTGGCACAGAAATGGAGATGACGATTGACAGATTGACATTGAATGAGATGACAACTTCCATGCACGACTCGGAATGATTTCAACTCGACGATCACTCAATAATTATTTTATTTTATAAGAGGAGGCTAGGGAATTGTGTTAATGGATTAGTACGGCTATTTGGTTTTGGATCGGTACGGCTATTGGGTTTTGGAACGGTTACACAATAACACAAAATAAACCAAACACTTTCTTTTTACAAAATTTTATATAAATATTTTTATATATGTAAACGCACAGTAAAATTATAACATACATGTATTTAAAACTTCATTCACACCGAAACAACATATATATTATAAATTTTATAAACACTCCAAACTATTTATTTATTTATTTTAAAAATGATACCCCGCTAAACACACACAGTATATGTGTGTGTGTGTGTGTGTGTATATATATATATATATATATATATATATATATATATATTACACACATACCAATGAACAAAACACCAAAAGCACACATACAACCTAAGTTTTCACACCCCGAAATAAGTATACAAACAGAAAAAATTACATAAGTTTATATGAAAATACACACAAACCATATACACAACTCGCACCCAAAACAGAAATCACACACGCTACACACACAGCACAATAGAACCTGGCCAACAACAATTCACGCACAAACTTACAGATAACCACTCACGCATGCACCCACACAAGGAACGCACACAAATATTACACTCACGCCACTCATATACAAACACACACAGAGCAAAGAAAATGGAGGATGCGAAGGACGGAGATGGAGAGAGTCAGAGGCAGGTACGGTCAACATGGTGAGGGTTGATGGGGAGTAATGTCATGTCAGCACAAGGGAAAATGGGTTCAGAGAGGGAATTAGTGGCAAAGGGGTGACTAGACGTGGGTTCGTGGGCTCGGCAAGAGTGAAGGAGAAGATCGGAGAGGATCGTGATGGACAACGGGTGTTGTGCGAGTTGTAGGAGCAAGGCTCGGCTTATGGTTCCGTAGGCTTCAGGAGGGGAGGCGGATATTAGTGCGGAGATTGTCGACCTGGCGAGCTCGAGGGTTTTCAGGTGGCTTCGTGATTGAAGGGAAGACAAGCGGAGGCATGGTGTAGTGGAGGATGGTTCAGAAGAAGAAGCAAAAAAAGGGGGGAAGCGAGAGAAATGGTGAACTTAGAAGGGTAGATATGGTTCAATGTGCAATATTTATTTCCTTTACAAAGCCAAGAAACGATAAAAAGATGAGCAGTTCTTTAGGAATTCGAAGATATGGCAATGCACGTTTATATTTTTCAAAGCTTTGAAAATACAAAAGGAACCGACTTCATATATGTTTTTTTTTCAAAATCAGGCTAAGGAACCGGTTAAATTTGAAGAAAAAGAAACCAAACGCAGTGCTTTGGAAATGAGCAGACATTGGAAAAAATGAACGGTTTGGCTTTTGTAACTTTCTAAATGCATGGAATCACATAAGGACAAGAAAGAAAGTGCATGGACATAATAAGAAGAAGAGGCTTTTCAAACGAAAGTAATGTACGGCTTTTCGAGAATAGAGTTGCATGAATGGTAAATATGAGAAATAGAAAAATACTATTCATGTTGGTTTAAAGAATAAAGGAAATGTATGGTGTAGGAACGTATAGGAACTTAATACATGAAAGAAAGAAGACTAAACATGTCCATTTTCTAGGCCTTTGAAAACAAAAAAATTAATGGGTGGTAGTAAAATAAACGGACGAGTTTTGCAGATCCAAAATATCTAGAAATATGAGAGGGATCCGAATATGGACACTTCGAACTCAAATGGCCTTATTTCAAAAATGAACCACGCAAACCTTTTCGCAATTCCGGCGCGAACCGGGCACCGAAACTGACAATTGAATATATTGAGCTAATCAGCGTGATGAGACGGATGTGATGTTATAAAATTTGCAGTGTCAGGATGCTCCATTCAATAAGGCATTACGGACCCCTTTTAAAAGGAAAAATGGCATGAGAAAACAATTAAATGAAGATCAAAACATCCGAATTTTCCAAAATGAATTTTATCATTGGACTCGTGACAACGAATAGAATATTTTTCATGTTTGTCCGAACTGGATTCGGAGAGATTTTAAGATCACTAAAATTTGAACGGCTATGTGCAGCTTTGCACTGAAAATAGCGCGACCAGCAAAACATTCAAATTTTCTAATGAAATTTTCACAGTTGCTATGCCTCACTGTACGTGTTTCAAATTTCAGATTCCCGTTATGAGAAATTATATATTATGAAATTAAATCAAGAATATAATTTTCATTAATATCGAAAACAAATTGTATAATATGACTTTACTGTTTAAAGTTAAAATATAAGAATAATTCAAATTCAACTAAATAAACTCGATTTAATTTATATACTAAACAATATCAAAATTGGAAATATTATTAAAATATATTTATATCAAATCAAATTCATTTATTGTATAAAAACCAAAATAAAATTTAGTTTTAAATTCAAAATCAAAATATTATAAAAATACACATGAACTGAGTTTTAAACAAATAAAATAAAAATCAAAATTTAAATTAAATAATCAAATAGAAATACACTAAAAATTCTGGATTGTTACATTCTCCCCCACTTAAACCTTTTTGTCCCCGAAAAGGAACAAGGTAGGAAAATGCAATTAAATAATTAATATACTTAAAACAATAGTTCAAATTTATTTTCATATCCATATATACTTTGAAAATATATATATTTAATTCAATGTTAAAATATTTTCTAACATTTCAAAATAATTTTAAGTATTCACTCACGTCTCGATTGGCGATATATATCTATCCCACTTTTGAAACCCGAAAATAGATATCGGTGATGCTGCGTAGTCATCACCAGAATCATTTTCAAGCGACTAGAGTGTGACTCTATATCTATCAAATAATTATAGGATTTAACATATACGTTGATCAGACCTATACCCAAATCACTAGGTATTCGATAGGCCAATTTTAACGTCAGGTAAATACTCACAACATCTTCCAATATTTAAATAGAAAAATATATCAAAATTTCCAAATCATATATTATAAATAATATATTTCAAATCATTAAAATTTTAAATAGGGAAATATACATATTTCTTCCCACTCATTTATTTATTAAAATTCAATTTCAATCTGTAATAAATATATGACAATATACATAATATTATCCTTTAGTGTACCAAAATATTTCTAGAACATATAGATGTTTACCTATATAAAATCTTTCACAAATACGTATATCAAAATTCAATATTATACTAAGGAAATTATATATTAAAATACCTTTCAAAATACTTATTTCGAATCAACCTTTAATAAATATGAATTTGCTAGAAGACCTATGCACTCCTTCTACTTCTTACCTTGCTATGGGAAAGATAAGTTATAGAATTCGAGTTAAAAGCTGAACGAACGAAAGAACCTAATCAAGGAGGATTTATGATAGAAGAAGGATTCAAATGGAACGAAAAATTCGGGAACAGATTTTTATATCTGGAAATATATTTTTTAAAAACATTTAAAATCTCTTTCTTAGTTTATTATGTTGAGGTTATATAAATTTAATTGCAGGTTAGTGGATTGTTATTTAACATTTGAAAATACTTGAAAACTCGAAGTTTAACAAGTTTATTGTTATTCTTACAGATGTTAGGCATACGCTGGCCAGGCGCATGACCAAAATCTCTAAGTACTAAATATATTTGTTTCAACTCCCAGTGAAAATACTTAAAACATTTAAAATAAATATGGAAAATACTTCCCCCATGGATCGAGGTTACTCGGCGGTTGCGTTACTATTCCAGTAAAATCACTTGTAACCGTAGGTATCACACCCCTCAAATTATGCCATGGTTGTTGCCATAGATCGTAGTTACGCGGTGGTTACGTCACTGTCCCAGTGAAATCACTTGTAACTGTAGGCATCTCGCCCCCGAATTACGCTAGAACAGATTAGTAATAATAATAATCAACCTGATCTCATCGAGTGAGATTCCGAAATCGATGGATACTCCAATCGACAGAGCACCAACGTAGCTACGATATTCGATTTTCAATGGACACTCTCGACGAGTGCCAAAACAATCCCTCTCCCAGGAATTGCGATTTTGATGGAAGGTACTTCCTATATCTTTATTTCGAAAAGATGTAAACTATATATATAGTACTTTATTTCACGTTTCGCGCATATCACACTTACAAAAATATCAATTTAAATAAGATTTTCCTTTCAACATCATGTTTCAGATATATCGTTCTTATATAAATTCCATTATATAAGGTTTCATTTTCAATCCAAATCGATAACTTTTGAATTAACCGTAATTCTTACATAAATCTCCCAAATATATATAAGGTTCGAAACTCATATAATTTTTTTTCGAAATTTTAGTACCAATTCAGTTTTTGTTTCATAATAAATTTGAACATTCAATATCATTTCAAATCTTGTCCACAAATGGTTGGATTATTGAAATAGTTGAAAATTACAGTTTTCAAATTTAATAATTTGAAATCATGAGTTCAATCATTTCTTATCAAACATCTCAAGATGTATAATTACATTACCCTAATATATAAGGTTATCATTCGACCAAACTCGAGAATCAATTCCAGATTTTCTTTCGATCGTTCAAAATATACATATATGTGTATATCAAACCATGCTTTACAAACAAAACTTCATTAGATAAAGATGTGGAAAAGCTACCAAAGTGGTCTCCATCCACATATTTTCCTTTTTTTTTTGAAAAAACATTTCATAAAATCATTTCAAACTTTTTATTCAAGAATACTTGTATATACTACTAATACTTTTTCCAAAACTTTAGAAATCAATTTCAAAGTATTCTGAAACAAAATTCTCAAGGTTTAGTCAAACGATCTCCTTAGTTATAACCGAATCATTTTATTCCACATCTAAACTTTATTTGCAATATTTACTTTACTCTCATAATCTCGAAAACGCGATAACCCGAAGATGGATTTCAAATGGGATCAAGATTCAAATCGAAGGAGAACTTAAAAAAGAAGCTATCGAAGAGAATGGATTCAAAGAGTGGGAATTATGAAAGGATCTAAATTTCAAAATACTTTATGTTTCAAAATAATTTATATTTTCAAAATACGCTTTCTGACAAGAAGGATTCTACGACTGAATCCATTCATTCTAAGGTATCACTACCCTATCTCTAATAAGCTTTTAACCCATAAGCTAAAGCTTTGATAAACCAGAGCTCTGATACCAAATCAAACGACCCACCATTTTGACCATGCCGAATCGACAAAGCATGTCAACTCGAACCATCCAAAACAACAGATTGTTATTAGCTTTCGAGGTAAATAGAACAAATCACAAAATCATAGATCACAAACACAGATACAGAGCAAAATGATATCTTGTAATGGAAAATAAGTAATACAATAGTAATTCATGAAGCTACTAAATAAAAAATTTACATCAGAGTTTACATAAATAATACAGCGAAAATCTAATAGAACGAATTTCAGATACATAAATAAATAATAATAGTTTGAAAACAGAAACGATAAGAAACAGCTGAAGTGGAACAATCGATCAATAGGTGGATATAGGATCAGCAAAAACCAATATAACTTCACACTCCAAAGTGAATCTCGAAAGCAGTAATAACCGATCTGACCCGAACCATAATGCAAAACAAAACAATTCGGATCAGGACAAACAATCTCATGGAACTAAATCATTTCAAATGAAATGTTATATGAAATGCAACCAACAACTTAAAGGATTTTTGGGATCACCATCCTCTAAGGATCCGTCAAACTAACGCTATCCAATCGTTTAGGTTCAAATTCACTTTACATAATTCAAATCCAATCTTATATTTCGATTTAAACCAAATTATATCATATATTACAAATCGAGTCATACCATCCAAATTCATAACTTATAAATTCGAATCAACATCTTATATTTTAATTCGAACATTTCATACAATTTAAACTATTCTTAAAAAAATTGATTTAACAAATTTCCAAACTCAAAATCAAACGATTTAAAAGATAAATTTTATACATAAAATTATATATATATATTCAAATTCACATTTAGTCACTTTAAATCGAATTCATTTTATATCAATTATAATTCCAAATTAAACAACAATTTTGCAATCCAAGTTCATTTCCTTCAATATTTAAATCAGTCAAATTCGTATTTAGTTTATTAAAGTCAAATTCATTCCATGACTTGGAAATTAAATTTCTAAAGCAAATTCAAGTTCGTCTTTTATAGGTTCAAATCAATTCGAATTCAAACCACGAAAATCTTTACTTATCTACCCCATTTAGTTTATTATTAAAGTTTGAATATATATATATATATATAATTAACTTTGAAAATAAATATATATATATATATATGTAAGTTTATAAAATTCTAAAACAAATTAGAAAATAGATTATAAACATATATAAGATTAAATAATATAGAAACTAGTTTAAAGAATTATTAAAATATATAGTATAAAATAAATAAAGTTATAAGAAAAATCTTAATAAACATTAAATCTATTTTACTTATAAAATTATTTTAAAACATATATTTTAAAATCAAGTTCCAAATCATTTTACTTCGACAGTATGACCAACGGTGTTCGTATATAGTTTCTACCCTATGGTCAAGCAATACGGATATTTATTATTTCAATCCGCAAATTTAACATTCTGCGGGTATATATCATTTCAACCCGTAATCCCAAATTTAGTAAAAATCGCTCAGGTCTATCATTTCAACCCATAACGATTTTTCCCTAATCTAATGTCTGTTAGGGTATGTATCATTTCAACCCTTAGTGATTTTTCCTAAACTATGGGTATCAACAATCACAAACAATAATCACATAGCATCAATCATAACGGATATACCATTAGTGCAACAACGTGTCATATGAATATATCATGTCACATAGGAAATGTGCATACATATCAAATCAAACAATTTCTATCAGTAATCCCATACATTTCATGTAACAGTTCATTGTTGATATAACATCCGTGAAAAAGGTAAGTCAGGTGTGAGGTTAACTCACCTTTTGTGGCATAGAAATGGAGATGATGATTGATAGATTGACATTGAATGAGATGACAACTTCCAGGCCTGACTCGGAATGATTTCAACTCGACGATCACTCAATATTTATTTTATTTTATAAGAGGAGGCTAGGGAATTGTGTTAATGGATCGGTACGACTATTTGGTTTTGGACCGGTACGGCTATTGGTTTTTGGAACGGTTGCCGAACTCACACAATAATGTAAAATAAACCCAACACTTTTTTTTTATAAAATATTATATAAATATTTTTATATATGTAAACGCACGTTAAAATTATAATATATGTGCATTTAAAACTTCAATGCACACGAAACTACATATATATTATAAATTTTATAAACACTCCAAAATGTATATATATTTATTTTAAAAACGACACCCCGCTAAACACACACAGTATATGTGTGTGTGTGTGTGTGTATATATATATTACACACATACCAATGCACACATCACCAAAAGCACACATACAACCTAAGTTTTCACACCCTAAAATAAGTATATAAAAAGACAAAATTATATAAGTTTATATGAAAACACGCATAAACCATATACACAACTCGCACCCAAAACAGAAATCACACACGCTACTCACACAGCATAACTGAACCTGGCCAACACCAATTCACGCACAAACTTACCTAAAACCACTCATGCACGCACCCACACAAGGAACACACACACACACACAAATATTACACTCACACCACTCATACAACAAACACATGCATACACAACAAAGAAAATGAAGGCTGCGAAGGACGGAGATGGAGAGAGTCGAAGGTAGGTTCGGGTCAGCATGGCGAGGGTTGAAGGGGAGTAGCACATGGGAAAATGGGTTTGAAGAGGGAATTGGTGGAAGAGGGGTGACTGGACGTTTGTTCATGGGCTCGGCAAGAGTGACGGAGAGGATCAAAGAGGATCGTGATTGACAGCCGGGTGTTGTGCGAGTTGCAGGAGTAAGGCTCGGCTAGTGGTTAGGTAGGCTTCATGAGGGGTGGCGGATCTCAGTGCGGAGATTGTCGACCTAGCGAGCTCGAGGGTTTTCAGGTGGCTTTGTGGTTGAAGGGAAGACAAGCGGAGGCCTAGTGTGGTGGAGGACAGTTCAGAAGAAGAAGAAGGAAAAAAAGGGGGGAAGCGAGAGAAGTGGTGAACTTAGAAGGGAAGATATGGTTCAACGTGCCATATTTATTTCCTTTACAAAGCAAAGAAACGGTATAAAGATGAGTAGCTCTTTTAGAATTCGAAGATGTGGCAATGCACGATTATATTTTCAAACCTTTGAAAATATAAAAGGAACCGACTCTATATATGTTATATTTTTATTATTTTTATTTTCAAAAGAAGTCTAAGGAACTGATTACATTTGAAGAAAAAGAAACCAAATGCAGTGCTTTGGAAATGAGCAGATATTGGAAAAAAAATGAACGGTTTGGCTTTTGAAACTTTCTAAATGCATGGAATCACATAAGGACGAGAAAGAACAAGCATGGACATAATAAGAAGAAGAGGCTTTTCAAATGAAAGTAATATATAGATTTTGGAGAAGGGAGTTGCATGCATATTAAATATGAGAAACAAAAAATAACTATTCATGTTGGTTTGAAGAATAAAGGAAATGCATGGTGTAGGAATGTATAGGAACTTAATACATGATAGAAAGAAGACTAAATGTGTCCAACTTCTAGGCCTTTGAAAACAAAAAAAATTAATGGGTGGTTTAGAAAAATAAACAGATGGGTTTTGCATATCCAAAATAACTAGAAATATGTGAGAGATCCGAATATGGACACTTCGAACTCAAATGGCCTTATTTCAAAAATGAACTGCGCAAACCTTTTCGCAATTCTGGCGTGAACCGGGCACCGAAACTGATAATTGAATATATTGCGCTAATCAGCACGATGAGACGGACATGATGGTATAAAATTTGCAGTGTCAGGATGCTCCATTCAAAAAGGCATTACAGACCCATTTTAAAAGGAAAAATGGCATGAGAAAATAATTAAATGAAGATCAAAACTGTAACACCTCGAATTTCAGTTAACACTGATATTCACTAATTAAAGAATTAATAATCTCAGATGTGAGAATCAGGGGAAACGGGTTACGTCATAGTGTTCGTCTCGGAAAAATACGCGGAATAGAGTCCGAAATTTTGTAAATCGGAGTCCGTATGACCCGGTTAAGGCCCAAAGAAGTTTTCGGGAAATTTGAATTTCGAAACATGCAGAAATGGGGGCCAGGCGGGAAAACTCCCGCCCAGCCAAGTCGACTTGGCTGTCGACAAGGCTGTCGACTTGCCTGTCGACACGCCTGTCGACTTGGCAGTCGACAGGGCTGTCGACTTGCCCTGTCGGCTGATTCTGGCCTGGGTGCACCTGGTTGAGTTTTGGGCTGGGTTGGAGGGCTTGGGACGAAATCTGACGGACCTAAACTAACCTAGGGTTAATCTAAGGGTCTAAAACACAACCTAATCCTATAAATACACCCTAAGACTACCCTAATCCATACTAAAAATAGAATTTATGCCATCATGCCGCCAAAATGCAACTTAGAAGGAGCCTCCACTAATTTGAGAAGAGGATTGCAAGCTAATCAACTACTAATCCACCACTACTTCAACTCTAGCAACTATCTAAGGAGCTAATCTTGGAGTTTGTGAGTTTCTACCACTTTAATAACCAATTGTTAAACTAAGTAGATGAGATGTGATGAGATCATATGGTTTTGCTTGCGGATCAATGGGTTTTAGGTCATATGTTATGATGCTAGTTTGCTAATCACTATGTTTAACACTTATTCATGATGACACTATGTTTATGCAAGTTAAGTGTTTGGGTTTATGCATGTTAAATAGTGGGTTTTATGCATGCTAAGTATTTGGTTTTATGCATGCTAAGTGTTTGGTTTTATGCAAGTTATGATGCAAATTCATATGCAAGTTATGATGCAAGTTCATATGCAAGTTATGATGCAAGTTCATATGCAAGTTATGATGCAAGTTCATATGCAAGTTTGTCTCTATTTATGATATGCATAATATATGCAAGTTTGCCTCTAAGTATGGCATGTTCATATGCAAGTTATGATGCAAGTTCATATGCAAGTTATGATGCAAGTTCATATGCAAGTTATGATGCAAGTTCATATGCAAGTTTGTCTCTTTTTATGATATGCATAATATATGCAAGTTTGCCTCTATGTATGACATAAGTACATGTGCAAGTTCATCCCTTTTAGACCTATGACATGTATGCAAGTTGACACCTTTATGATAGGTCTATGACATGAACATTTAAGCAAGTTACCATCTTTATGACATATGTGATTCATGCAAGTTTGGGTTGGTTATTTATGCAAGTTGGGTTTATGGTCATATATGCAAGTTGACACCTTTTAAACCCATGATAATGCTAATGATATGCTAAGTTGAACCCATTGTGTGTATGATGAATCTTCTCTTTTGAAGTATGTCATGTTAACGTATTTACGTGGGGACGATGGGGTAAAAAAATTAATGAACACATAAAATTGTGTGAAGTGGGTATTATTAAACATACCATAAAGTGGATGGACATAATTGGGAATTTACCTATTAAGTTAGGTCTACCCATATTACGGAATTGGGAATTTACCTATTGAGTTAGGTCTACCCATATTCTTAAATATTTGTAATTAATTAGGGATAATTAATACAAATTATGGGGGTGATTAATTAGGTGTAATTAATCTACTAAGACACGAGGTTGGACCCTTTTGTAGCATAAGACTGCCCGGAACCGACCGGCAAATCCAGCGGCTACAAATGATTGGCCCAATGTGAGAGGTCTTAGTCATAAACTAAATACGTGACAAGTGTAAAGACACGAGGTTAGACTCTGTTATGGTGTACGGCTGCCCGGAACCAACCGGCATATCCAGCTGCCATAAAAGACAGTCTAATGTGAGGGGTCTTTACAAAGGTTACGATCTTAATTAATTAAGAAACACTTAACCAAATTAGCATGTAGTGGGGCATGAGGGGTTAAGTGGATGCCTTGGGTGGCATGTAGTAACTAGTGGGGGTGCCTTGGGTGGCATGAGGAAACTAGTGGGTTGCCTTGGGTGGCAATAGAAAATACGATTAGAATACTTAACCAAAGTGGAACATGTAATTAAACATGATTAAAGGGTTAAGTAAGTGCCTTGGGTGGCATGTGGGAATCAAGTAAGTGCCTTGGGTGGCATGTGGAAATCTAGTGGGTGCCTTGTGTGGCATTTAAAGTATGATTAAATGACTTAACCAAAATTTATAACATGTAAGTGGACATGGTTAAAGGGTTAAGTGGGATTCACTAGAAATGACAAGCTTAGGTGGGTAGCTTGTGGGGGCCCATTTCAACCAATATCCCAAACGTATCTTTGTGGGCTCGACCCAAGTCGAGGACGGGACACGCATATTGGGCTTGACTATAAGAGGCCAAAACGGGGTAGCGGTGGCAACGCGAGTCCAACGGGTTTCATATGCGTGTGTGGACCCGGGCTGGTAGGTAAGACGCTGTTGCATCGTGTAGATATAAGCCGTGCACCATTTGTTGTATCGGGTTGCCACTTTGGGGAGTGATACACCCCATTGTGGGGCCAGCACGGGTATCTATGGTAGGGAGCCGATCGCTTGGGAGTAGTGGGTACACCTAGTGGAGATAGGGGCAGACGGCACCTATGTAGTCAGCTAGGGGTACACGAAACTACTGGGTAAATTTTCTAAGTCCTTGGGAGGGATCAATCTTTAAGTTGGAGTGACTGGTGTGGTGCAGTGTAGGAATTACCCTTGGGTGGGTAGATCTGGGGTGGTGCAATATAGTAATTATCCTTGGGTGGATAGGCGCGTCTTTACGGTTATCTTAGTTCATCCTAAGTCTAGTTGGCTGCTTAGTGTAGCCATTTATCCCCAGTCGTTACCGTATATCAAGCTTATGTCTTACTCTGGTTACTTTAATGATTGTATTGTTAAAGTTATAGGAATCGCTCAGACTTATGTCTGACCCCGTTGTTTTTTTTATCTTTTTTCCCAACCCTCAGTTTATTAGAGTGGGCCTAGCACTAGTGGGCATTGATCAGACTGCTTTATCTACCTTTTGGAGCTTGGACCGTGGATGTAAAGCTCAGTTTATCTTTTCTATTATGGCTATTAAGTTATGTAATGGGATTATGTACTTTTGTTTTATCAGGATGGATATTATGTACTTGACTCTTGTTTATGGTTTTGGTGTAACCAAACATGTTTTACTTTTCGCTGCAATGAAATGATGTTTTAAATTCTCAAGTATTACTTATATCTGTCTTGTTGTAATTTTTCTGTTCTATATTCACTTAAAATACTCCACCGATGTTATGGCATTCCCTTAGTGAGTGACCGTAGCGGGTGTGGGGTGTTACACGTGGTATCAGAGCTTAAGGTTACCAGAACAGATAAAATTTTTAGAAAAACTATTTTCTAAGAATATTTTTGAAAGGAGTATTTTCAAAAACATGTCTTTTAAGAGAAAAGTTTTTGAAAGAAAAGCATAATCCCCGATAGCCATATCTTTCGAATTCTCCGTTTTGAATCTCTTCCTCTCTCATTTTGAGTTTCCCCTCCGTGTATAGATGATCTTTCTAAGATAGATAAGAATGGAAAACCACTTCAAGGGACTTAGACGTTAGTCGTACTAGAAGTTGGTTCAAGAAGGAGGAGGACTTGTAGGTACCTATTGGATAGACGATGGGAGGAAGGCTCAAATAGTTGTTGTTTAATGAAGGACGAAACCTCATTTTGATGGGAGGTTACGAGTGGAGAATGGGAAGAAGAGGGCTAGTAGTTATCCTTTTGGAGGAATAGGACACCTTATTAGGATTGTCCAAAGGGGCATGGGCAAGGTATGGAATCTCCTGGAGGGTAGCTGTATTCCCTCACTGCTAGTGTACCAGATGGGGATAGGACCGTCTAGGTTGGAATTTGGATTTCTTTATTATCCGGTTCGAACTTTATTTGATTCTGACGCATCGAGTTCGTTTATCTCATCATTGTTAGTTGAGTCACTGCACTTAGACACCAGTTTAGTAGATGATCCCTTAGTTGTTTCAAACCCAATTGGGGCTCCATGATGTGTTTGGGTTTGAAAGTTTCTATACTTAGCGTTGAGTTTAGATGTGATGCTTTTTGGGCTTCACGGGCTATGGGTTAGTTTTGGGCATGGACTGGTTATCCAGTAGGGGTGCCGTTCTTGATTTTGAAGGGAGAGTTGTTAGGCTTATGACCCGCTTGGGTAACACTCTCGAGATCTCTTGTAATCCCATGGAATCTGTTATGCTAAGTTATCTAGAATCGCTCGACACGTCGGTCGAGAGTTTGCGATCTGTTAGAGTGGTCCGGGAATACTCGGATGTGTTTAAGGAGGTGAAGGGCTTACCTCCGGAGCGGGAGATTGACTTCCGAATATATCTGGTAGACAATGCCAAACCAGTATCTTAGCCAGTGTGCCACATGGCTCCTCGTGAGAGGAGGGAACTCCATAAGCAAGTAGGCGATTTGCTTGAGAAGGGGTTCATAAGACGAAGTATATCGGAGTGGGGTGCTCCAGTAGTTTTTGCCACGAAGGCGGATGGGTCCCTCAGACTTTGTGTAGGCTAAAGAGAACTAAATAAACTCACAAAGAAGAATAGACACCCATTGCCGAGGATTGATGATCTCTTTGATCAGTTAGTTGGCGCCTTAGTATTTTCGCAATTGGACTTAGCCACGGGGTTTCGTCGGTTGAGAGTGGCTGAGGATAGTATAGAGAAGACTGCCTTTAGGACTCCGGATGGTTTTTTTTTATGAGTGGCTAGTGATGCCATTTGGTTTGACGAACGCCCCACATACTTTATTGATTTGATGAGAAGGGTGTTTAGGGAGTACCTAAATAAGTTCGTGATGGTCTTTGTAAATGACATCTTGGTCTTTTCTAGGAGCGAAATAAGTTTTCGTATGTGCTCAATAGGTTGAGCAAAGCCAGTTATGGGATAAACGGTGGTTTTGGAGCGAGACTGGCAAGGACATCCAGAGTTGGACAAGGGCTTAATTATTTAGCCGTTTTTACTAGTATCATCTCACGTAGGTCGTCTGAATTCGAAGGAGGTATCCCTTGGGTGTTTGTCTGATATTGGTTTAGGCCTTTGGGGCTTGCATTTGGGGGATGTCGAGTTCGACTAGGGTGGTATGCGTGAGAGATGGACAGTTGTGATGATTTTGGATGGGATTCTTAGCATCCTATGAGTTTGAGATGGCGTATACCCATGGCAAGGGTAACGTGGTAGCGGACGCCTTAAGTAGAAAAAGGTTGTCCTCGAGTTCATTGTTGGTTGAACGACGGAGCTTAGAGTTTATTTCTATGTTTGACTTTAGACCTTCCATTGACTTTGTACCCAGTTTGCTAGCCTCCTTGGAGGTTAGGCCTACTCTTTTGGGACGGATTGGCGAGGCATAGCGAGACGACCCACAGTTGGTTGAGTTGGTAGAGAAGTTCATAAGGGGGGAGTCGTCCAGCCATTTGAGTAGGTACACCCTAGATGGTAAGGGGTGGTTGCGTAGAGACGGTAGGCTTTGTGTACCGCAAGACGAGGGTTTGAGGAAGGCTATACTTGATGATGCACATCGGTCGAAGATGACCATTCATCCCGGTGGGGACAAGATGAACCAAGACGTGAAGCGAGTTTTCTTTTGGGCCGGTATGAAGAAAGATGTGGCCGAGTATGTCGCTAGATGCTTGGTGTGCTAGCAAGTGAAAGCGGAGCAGAAGAAACCCGGTGGGTTGCTTTCACCCATTGGAGGTTCCGCTATGGAAGTGGGATAGTGTCTCGATGGATTACCGAGATCGAGGAAGGGTAATACGGGAATTTGGGTTATGGTAGACAGACTTACTAAGAGCGCCCATTTTATACCCGTGAAGAGTAAGAGAACTGCTCCATGGCTAGCTTCAGTTTACATTCGAGAGATTATTAGATTGCATGGTGTACCTTCCAGTATAGTGAGCGATCGAGATCCTATCTTCACTAGAGAGTTTTGGAAGAGTTTGCAAGAGGCGGTAGGGACTCAGTTGCGTTTGAGTACCGCATATCATCCTCAGATGGACGGCCAGACCGAGAGGGTGAATCGTATTTTAGAAGACCTTTTGAGGCTATGTATCTTGGATTTTGGAGGTACATGGGAAGATCATCTTCCATTGGTGGAGTTCTCATATAATAACAGCTTTCAGTCTAGTATTGGCATGGCTCCTTTCGAAGCTTTTTATGGAAGGCCTTGTCGATCACCTACATGTTGGTAGGAATCTACGGATAAGATCTTGCCTGGGCCCGATATGGTTAGGAAGACTTCGGAAAAGATTGATTTGATTCAAAGAAGGATGAAAGCGGTGCAAGACAGACAAAAATCTTATGCGGACAAGAGGAGAACAGAGCTTGAGTTTGATGTTGGGGACATGGTCTTTGTCAAAGTGTCTCCGTTACGGAATGTGGTTCGCTTTGGATCTGTTTGAGAAGTTAGCACCAAGGTTTGTTGGACCGTTTCCTATTAAGGAAAGGATTGGACAGATGGCCTATAGAGTGGAGTTGCCCGACAGACTTAGTGGTGTACATGATGTATTCCCTGTGTCACATTTGAGGAAGTGCCTACATGAGACCGCAGAGGTGGTAGAGCCGAGCTTTCTTAGAGAAGTAGAGATAGAGCATGATGCGACTATTCGACGAGCTCCTACACGCATCCTTGGGTCAGAGATTAAGAGGTTGAGAAACAGGGAGGTTCAACTAGTCGAAGTGCAATGGGGAGAAGATTAGAGCAACGCTACTTGGGAGACGGAAGTGAAAATGCGTTCATTATACCCATTCCTTTTTGAGGGTATGTCTTTTAACTTCTCCTTTATCGTTTGTCTAGTACTTATCTTATCTTTAGTATGTCCTCTCGTTAGTACCTTTGACCTTTAGATAGGGTAAACCTATGGTTGAAACATGTGTTTGAGACATGTTATGATTGATTGATGCATGTGGATGCAAGTGTTTGCTAGTGGTTGCTCGTGGATGCATATACACACACTCTAGACACTAGATCGGCTCAATCACTTCATATTGCATATTGCATATAATTATGTGTAGGTAGATATATTTATGGATGTATATTGGTTGTGTTATCATATGGATGATGCATTTTGGTGAATGATTGTGCACTCATGTAGATATAGTATGTGTCGATAGGGTTCTTTCGCATACATATTGGATGCATGGCACTATCACGGGTTGCATATGTTCATACATTAGATAGGGAACATATACACACACTTTTTGCATATGCTCATACATCAGTAGAAATTGTTTTAAGGACAATGGATGCCCATGTTTGATGGATTGAGTAGATGGTTGTTTGGATGGTAGGATATGCATTCTCCTTAACTTGGAGATTTCGGGGACGAAATCCTTTAAGGAGGGGAGAATGTAACACCCCGAATTTCAGTTAACACTGATATTCACTAATTAAAGAATTAATAATCTCAGATGTGAGAATCAGGGGAAACGGGTTACGTCATTGTGTTCGTCTCGGAAAAATACGCGAAATAGAGTCCGAAATTTTGTAAATCGGAGTCCGTATGACCCGGTTAAGGCCCAAAGAAGTTTTCGGGAAATTTGAATTTCGAAACATGCAGAAATGGGGGCCAGGCGGGAAAACTCCCGCCCAGCCAAGTCGACTTGGCTGTCGACAGGGCTGTCGACTTGCCTGTCGACACGCCTGTCGACTTGGCAGTCGACAGGGCTGTCGACTTGCCCTGTCGGCTGATTCTGGCCTGGGTGCACCTGGTTGAGTTTTGGGCTGGGTTGGAGGGCTTGGGATGAAATCTGACGGACCTAAACTAACCTAGGGTTAATCTAAGGGTCTAAAACACAACCTAATCCTATAAATACACCCTAAGACTACCCTAATCCATACTAAAAATAGAATTTATGCCATCATGCCGCCAAAATGCAACTTAGAAGGAGCCTCCACTAATTTGAGAAGAGGATTGCAAGCTAATCAACTACTAATCCACCTCTACTTCAACTCTAGCAACTATCTAAGGAGCTAATCTTGGAGTTTGTGAGTTTCTATCACTTTAATAACCAATTGTTAAACTAAGTAGATGAGATGTGATGAGATCATATGGTTTTGCTTACGGATCAATGGGTTTTAGGTCATATGTTGTGATGCTAGTTTGCTAATCACTATGTTTAACACTTATTCATGATGACACTATGTTTATGCAAGTTAAGTGTTTGGGTTTATGCATGTTAAATAGTGGGTTTTATGCATGCTAAGTATTTGGTTTTATGCATGCTAAGTGTTTGGTTTTATGCAAGTTATGATGCAAGTTCATATGCAAGTTATGATGCAAGTTCATATGCAAGTTATGATGCAAGTTCATATGCAAGTTTGTCTCTTTTTATGATATGCATAATATATGCAAGTTTGCCTCTAAGTATGGCATGATCATATGCAAGTTATGATGCAAGTTCATATGCAAGTTATGATGCAAGTTCATATGCAAGTTATGATGCAAGTTCATATGCAAGTTTGTCTCTTTTTATGATATGCATAATATATGCAAGTTTGCCTCTATGTATGACATAAGTACATGTGCAAGTTCATCACTTTTAGACCTATGACATGTATGCAAGTTGACACCTTTATGATAGGTCTATGACATGAACATTTAAGCAAGTTACCATCTTTATGACATATGTGATTCATGCAAGTTTGGGTTGGTTATTTATGCAAGTTGGGTTTATGGTCATATATGCAAGTTGACACCTTTTAAACCCATGATAATGCTAATGATATGCTAAGTTGAACCCATTGTGTGTATGATGAATCTTCTCTTTTGAAGTATGTCATGTTAACGTATTTACGTGGGGACGATGGGGTAAAAAAATTAATGAACACATAAAATTGTGTGAAGTGGGTATTATTAAACATACCATAAAGTGGATGGACATAATTGGGAATTTACCTATTAAGTTAGGTCTACCCATATTATGGAATTGGGAATTTACCTATTGAGTTAGGTCTACCCATATTCTTAAATATTTGTAATTAATTAGGGATAATTAATACAAATTATGGGGTGATTAATTAGGTGTAATTAATCTACTAAGACACGAGGTTGGACCCTTTTGTAGCATAAGACTGCCCGGAACCGACCGGCAAATCCAGCGGCTACAAATGATTGGCCCAATGTGAGAGGTCTTAGTCATAAACTAAATACGTGACAAGTGTAAAGACACGAGGTTAGACTCTGTTATGGTGTAAGGCTGCCCGGAACCAACCGGCATATCCAGCTGCCATAAAAGACAGTCTAATGTGAGAGGTCTTTACAAAGGTTACGATCTTAATTAATTAAGAAACACTTAACCAAATTAGCATGTAGTGGGGCATGAGGGGTTAAGTGGGTGGCATGGGTGGCATGTAGTAACTAGTGGGGGTGCCTTGGGTGGCATGAGGAAACTAGTGGGTTGCCTTGGGTGGCAATAGAAAATACGATTAGAATACTTAACCAAAGTGGAACATGTAATTAAACATGATTAAAGGGTTAAGTAAGTGCCTTGGGTGGCATGTGGGAATCAAGTAAGTGCCTTGGGTGGCATGTGGAAATCTAGTGGGTGCCTTGTGTGGCAATTAAAGTATGATTAAATGACTTAACCAAAATTTATAACATGTAAGTGGACATGGTTAAAGGGTTAAGTGGGATTCACTAGAAATGACAAGCTTAGGTGGGTAGCTTGTGGGGGCCCATTTCAACCAATATCCCAAACGTATCTTTGTGGGCTCGACCCAAGTAGAGGACGGGACACGCATATTGGGCTTGACTATAAGAGGCCAAAACGGGGTAGCGGTGGCAACGCGATTCCAACGGGTTTCATATGCGTGTGTGGACCCGGGCTGGCAGGTAAGACGTTGTTGCATCGTGTAGATATAAGCCGTGCACCATTTGTTATATCGGGTTGCCACTTTGGGGAGTGATACACCCCATTGTGGGGCCAGCACGGGTATCTACGGTAGGGAGCCGATCGCTTGGGAGTAGTGGGTACACCTAGTGGAGATAGGGGCAGACGACACCAATGTAGTCAGCTAGGGTTACACGAAACTACTGGGTAAATTTTCTAAATCCTTGGGAGGGATCAACCTTTAAGTAGGAGTGACTGGTGTGGTGCAGTGTAGGAATTACCCTTGGGTGGGTAGATCTGGGGTGGTGCAATATAGTAATTATCCTTGGGTGGATAGGCGCGTCTTTAGGTTATCTTAGTTCATCCTAAGTCTAGTTGGCTGCTTAGTGTAGCTATTTATCCCCAGTCGTTACCGTATATCAAGCTTATGTCTTACTCTGGTTACTTTAATGATTGTATTGTTAAAGTTATAGGACTCGCTCAGACTTATGTCTGACCCCGTTGTTTTTTTATCTTTTTTCCCAACCCTCGGGTTATTAGTGTGGGTCTAGCACTAGTGGGCTTTGATCAGACTGCTTTATCTACCTTTTGGAGCTTGGACCGTGGATGTAAAGCTCAGTTTATCTTTTCTATTATGGCTATTAAGTTATGTAATGGGATTATGTACTTTTGTTTTATCAGGATGGATATTATGTACTTGACTCTTGTTTATGGTTTTGGTGTAACCAAACATGTTTTACTTTTCGCTGCAATGAAATGATGTTTTAAATTCTCAAGTATTACTTATATCTGTCTTGTTGTAATTTTTCTGTTCTATATTCACTTAAAATACTCCACCGATGTTATGGCATTCCCTTAGTGAGTGACCGTAGCGGGTGTCGTGTGTTACAAAAACATCTGAATTTTCCGAAATGAATTTTACCGTTGGATTCGTGACAACGAATAGAAAATTTTTCATGTTTGTCCAAACTAGATTCGGAGAGGTTTTTAAATCGCTAAAATTTGAACGATTACGCGCAGCTTTGCACTGAAAATAGCGCGACCGGCAAAACATTCAAATATTCTTACGAAATTTTCACAGTTGCTATGCCTCACTGTACGTATTTCAAATTTCAAATTCCCATTATGAGAAATTATAGAATATTATGAAATTAAATCAAGAATATAATTTTTATTAATATCGGAAACAAATTATATAATACGACTTTACTGTTTAAAATTAAAATATAAGAATAAGTCAAATTCAACTAAATAAACTCAATTTAATTTATATACTAAATAAGATTGAAGTTGGAAATATTATTAAAATATATTTATATCAAATCAAATTCATTCGTTGTATAAAAACCAAAATAAAATTTAGTTTTAAATTCAAAATCAAAATATTATAAAAATACATACAAACTGAGTTTTAAACGAATAAAATCAAAAACAAAATTTTAATTAAATAATCAAATAAAAACACACTAAAAATTCCGGGTTGTTACATTTGACACATATGAGTCTTGTCTCAAAGGTAAAATGACAAAGCATCCCTTTAGTGGGAGTAATGAAAGTGTTGATGAACTCTTAGGGTTAATACATAGTGATGTATGTGGACCAATGCTTGTAGTTACCAAAGACAGTAGTTCTAACTTTGTTACCTTTACCGATGATTTCTATAGACTATGATATGTGTTTCTTATGAAGAATAAATCTGATGTCTATGAAAAATTTATGGAATATAAAATTGTAGTAGAAAACCAAACAGGCTATAAGATAAAGATTCTTCGATTTGGTCAAGGGTGCGAGTATGTTGGACAAGAATTCCAATGTTACTTAAAAGATAATGGGATTCTCTTAGGTTACTCCACCTATACCCCACAACAAAATGGTATGTCAGAGCGAAGGAACCAAACCATATTAGATATAGTTTGTTCGATGGTGAGAAATGTTGAGTTACCTTTTCCCTATTGGGGATATGCAGTAGAAACCGTGACGCATATGCTGAGCTTGTTACCCAATAAATCTACGCCCAAGAAGCCTTATGAGATCTGGCATAGGAAATAAAACCACTTTACATATTTGGAAAGCATGGGGTTACTCGGCCCACTGGACCTAATAAACTTGAGGCAACATCAGCCTTATGTAAGTTTATAGGATATCCTAAGGATTCTAAGGGGGTATATTTTCTACAACACCAAGGGACAAAAGGTGATTATTTCCACACATGTTGTCTTCTTGGAATGAGCATTTCTGTTGAAATAAATTAGCATCCAAGTTGTAGATTTGGATGAGATCCGAGAAACTAACACTGAGGCCGAAACAGTGGGAGAAACAAATTCACCTATATATAAAAACACTCAACCTATTAGAAGGCTTGATAGAGAATCTCATGTGCCAAAGAGATACTATGGTTTTCTCGTGGATGGAGAGAAGGAGGACTGTGTTTTAGATGATGATACTCCTTTGAATTTCCAACCAACATTGTTGAGTAAAGACTCTGCACTTTGGCTTCGAGCTATGAAATCCGAAATGGACTCCATGTACGAAAACAAAGTTTGTACTTTGTTTGAAGTAGCCAAAGGAATAAAACCCATCAGCTACAAATGGATTTTCAAGAAAAAGCTAAATGCGGATGAAGAAGTGGAGACTTATAAGGCAAGGCTAGTTGCAAAAGGATATCGTCAAATTCAAGGTGTTGATTATGATGAGACTTTTTCATCCTTAGCCATGTTTAAATAAATTTAGATTATGCTAGCCATTGTTGTATTCTCTGATTATAAAATAAGGCAAATGGATGTAAAAAAGAGTTTCTAAATGGTGATTTAGATGGAACTGTTTATATGTAACAGCCAGAGGATTTTGTTGTCAATGGGAGTGAAGGAAAAGCATGCAAGTTGTTAAAGTCCATATATGGACTTAATCAAGCTTCAAGGAGTTGGAACAAATGTTTTGATAAAGTAATCAAACAGTTTGATTTTTATCAAAACACAGAGGAAGCATGTATATACAAAAAGAACAAGACAACGCTATTATATTCTTAGTACTTTATGTCAATGATCTATTGTTGATTGGCAATGACATTTCATTATTATTTATTACAACTAGTGAAAGCATGGCTACCCGCAAACTTTTCCATGAAGGATTTGGGAGAGGCAGCCTATATACTTGGTATAAATATCTATATAGATATATCTAATTGGTTATTGGGTTTGTTCCAATCCTTATACATAGAAACAATATTAAAAGGTTAGTATGTAGAATTCTAAGCATGGAAGTGTTCCAACGCAATCTGGTGTCATCCTTTCTCAAAAGGATGATCCTCGCATTGATGAGGAGAAAAATCATATGAAAAGGATTCCATATGCTTCAGCCGTAGGATCCATCATGTAACACCTCGAATTTGTACCAACACTAAAGGAGGATAAATTAAATAATAATTAATTTAATATTCAGAACTCGAGGAAATGGACTGCACCATCGCGACCGTCTCGAAATTTTGGTCAAGTTAGACATTTGGTTTGCATAAAACGGACACCGTATGAAGAATTTATGAGGGTTTTAAGTTTGTATATGCACAGAAATATTTTATATATACGCATGAGTCAGAGGTGAGTCAAAGATGAGTCAGAATTCTATCCAGAGGATTTAAATTCAAAATTCCTCTGAGCGGAAAAATTCCCGCTCTAGGGAGTTGACCCCCCTGAAGTGGTGTCGACCTAGGGGTCGACCCACCCACAGGGGTGTCGACACCCCAAGGGCTGAGGTGGCGTCGGTGGCTCTGCATCTATAAATATGTGGCTATTTCCTATATTTTCTTCATTGGAAGTCATGGAGGCCATATGCTGCTGGAGTGCGAACTGCACCGTTTTCTACAACAACATATTCTACAAATCCATTTCAGAAATTCTAGATCCGTTCTTCCTCAATTCTCTGAACCTAACGCTGTGAGTTATAGTTGTTTTTAGGTTTAGATAAATAGAACTATATTTTGAAAGACTATGAATTGGATATGTTGTAAAGTATGATTCTGTGTTAATGTGAAATCCTGTACTATTTCATGACAGATCTATTTTCCTAGATCTAATAAAATTGTGGTTATACGACTATGTTGCTTATGTGGATCTTGACTTGTAACCATGTTACTGTGGATGCATATCTATTAATTTTGCAATGACCCGCATTGGCGGAGGTATTATAATTAATTTATCTAATTATATAAATAGTTATATAGTGAATTTAATGGTCATGGAATTAAATAATGGTGAATATTTAATTAAAATAATAAATTAAATAATATATTTAATTCTGAAATAGTCAGAATTGGCTGAAATGGCGATATGGTGTGAACCGGATCATCTATGATATTTAATTCAACTTGGAATTGAATTAGAATAACGAATATATTATATAAACGACAGTTTGAACATAGAATTTTAATATAATTAAAATCGAGCCTGAAATGGCGCTGTAGTTCGCGATTTGAACTTCAACTGAATGTACAGGATTCGTTTTAAGCCGGATTTCTGTGAAACAAGAAACGTGTGGAGCTGGTGGAGTATATCTTTCTAGTGGAAGAGGAAAATCGGGATTTCGTTGTGTAGATTTTGACGTACGTCCAAATCAAATTTGAGAAAAGTCGCTGTGGAATTCCTTTATAATTTATAAAGGAATTATTTATATTTTAACAAAGGAAATTCATTTTAAATCGAATATCGATTTAATCGGGATGTGAAGTGTCGAGTTATAAATCTCAATAGAGCTGTATGGTATTCCACTGTGAATATATACGATAATATAAATTATTTATATTTAATTTAATTATATTTAAATATATTTATATATTTAAATGGGTCATCCAGAGCTTTAAAAAATACGCAGTGTGAGCAAATGAAGTCGGAATTCCACTAAACTAGTTTCGTTGGGATCGTAATGTCGAACTGTAGCTGCATGTACAATTTCGTGATTTTTAGATATCGTGTGTGATCACAAGGATTTTTAGAAGGCAGAAACAGATATAAAATGGTAAAAAATAAAATATCAAAAATATCCTAACTATTTTCTATGATCCTAAGCAAGCCACATAGTGATCGATTTCAGCCACAAACCTTAACAACCCCAAGCATATAAACACAAGAAAAAAAGAATACAAGCCGCAACATTTTTACAGTAAAGTTCATCCTTTTGGAAATCAAATGAAATCAAACAAAAATGCATAAAATCTCGAAACACTTTCCTTCTAATGCTTTGAATGATTCTTTTCATCTCAGTATAATTTTTAGAAGGCACGGCTTCATTTTTCCTCATACTAGAAAGCTCACGAACGAGCTAGGGTTGGGTTGCGATGGGAATCAAAGCATCAATTCGCGATGTGGTCTTCGTATGTGTGTTAAGGGTGTTGAGGAGCTTCGATGGTGTCAATTTTGGGGTATTCGGTGATGTGTTTGGTCGATGGTACTTTGGTGATGAGGTCAGTCTGGCGAGCTCGAGTTGCTCCGTGAGGTGTTGAGAGGGATGAGCTCGAGACGAGGAGGATGATGGTGTGTGTAGATTTGGTTTTCATGAAGTGGAGTTGGTGATTTTGGGAGCCAAAGGATTTCGTGAATGACTGTGTTTTGAGGAGCAGGTGATCAATGGATTTGGGGAAGAAAGGTAGGGTGCGGGCCTCAGTTTTTATGATGGGTGATGGGCCGAATAAATGGGTAAAGCCCGTTTGGTTAATAGGTTTAGTATATTTAATTTAATATTGTGTATTAAAATTGTAAACTTAATATCTTTGTCATACGATATCAGAAATTCGAACGGTTGGGTTCGTTAGGACCGTATGGACGAGAGCTCCACAATGGAACAGAGCGGGAGTGGATCTGAGCTCGTATGAATTTATGGCGAAATAAAATGTTTGATTCAAATCAAACAACAGTTTATCGTTCTTTAACGATGAACTGCCTAAGTGAGTAAATCTCACTAACTCTGAACAGTTTATATTTTCATGTTGTATTTTTAGAACTGTTAAATATTGGCTGATTGACTGTGTGTTGACTGTTTGATTTAACTGCTAGTCAGTTAGTTGAATTTCTATATTGATTCTGTTTATCAGAATATATCATATGGAACTGAAAGTGATGTTGATTTTATTGTGTAACATCTGTGGATGCAGGGAAACAGGTTGGAGGAATCCGACTGGATTCCTCAACAGTTATTTTATTGTTTTTCATATATTTTGATATATGATGTGAATTATAACCTGTTGTTGATTATATGTGTATGGACGATATTGATCATCATCGTGATTTGATATGAATAAATACCATAACATACCAGAATGTTGATAAGGGAATTTTCAAAGTGATATTTGAAAATAAAATATTTATAAAATCAAAGGATTTTATAAAAGAGATAATATTTATAACAATCAAAGGAGATTTTATAAAAGGAATTATTTATAAATGGAATATTTATAAATAGAAATTTATTTATAAATGGATTAATTATAAATAGAAAATACTTAGAAACAAAACCCTAAAGGAATTATTTGCAAACCATTTGCAAATAGATTAGAAAGAGAAATGTTTGTAAACCATTTAAAAATCAAGTAGAAAGAGAAAGGTTTGTAAACCATTTACAGATGAGATAGAATAGGGAATATTTGTAAAACCTATACAAATGAGATTGAATAGGGAATATTTGTAAAACCTTTACAAATGAAATCGAAAAGGAGATATTTGTAAAACCATTTACAAATAGTACTAAAAATGGGGAATATTTAGAAAATAAATAGAGTTATAAAAAGGGAAAATTTGTTTATAACCGAATAGGATATTATAAATAGGAAAACGTTACTAAAAAGGAAATCATTTGTAAAGTGAAGAACCGTTACTAAAAGTAAATCTTTATAAATGAATAGTTTATTCGAAAAGAAGTTAATCAAATATTATTTGTTCGAATATTAGTTTATTCGAATAGAGTTAAAGGAGTTATCGATTATAAGTTAATCGAAGGGGTTATCGATTTTAGTTTAATCGAAAAGAGTTATCGATCTGTTTAATCGAAGTGAGTTATAGAATATTGGTTATTCGAAGGAGTTATCAAATTTAGTTATTCGATGGAGTTAATCGATTAGAGTTAAAATAAAGGAGTTAATCGAATATAGTTTATTCAAATAGAATCAATTGAGTTAATCGAATATTAATGATTCAAATAAAGTAAAAGGAGTCATCGAATATTAGTTATTCGAATAAGAGTTAAATAGAGTTATCGAATATTAGTTATTCGAATAGGGTTAAATGGAGTTAAAGGAATAAATCGAATATAGTTTATTCGAATGGAATTAAAGGAGTTAATAGAATTTGGTTTATTCGAATAGAGTTAAAGGAGTTATAGAGTTAAATCAAATAGAGTTAATCCAATAGCCTTAGTCCAATAGAATTAATTGATAAGAGTTATGTGAATAGAATAAATTGAATAGAGTTATCGAATATACTTTATTCGAAGGAAAGAATTATCGAATAGAGATGATTCGAAAGAGAGTTACGTAAGGTAGTTTGTTAAAGAAGTAAGAGGTGAACTTTGTCTATTGCAAGGTTAGAAACGTTGTTCAGTTAAGGTCTGAGAGGTAGTATTACCCCAACTTGATTGAC
This sequence comes from Allium sativum, assembly GCA_030737875.1. Lineage (NCBI taxonomy): Eukaryota > Viridiplantae > Streptophyta > Magnoliopsida > Asparagales > Amaryllidaceae > Allium > Allium sativum. The sequence goes on from CM060921.1 coordinate 231,698,628, forward strand.
TTCATTTTTAACTAAGGAATGGTTAAGGTTCGATAGTGAAGTTGGGTTAAAGGAATTCAGTTAATAAACGTAATGGTTTGAGTTGGCATCGCGATGGTTGGATTAAACATCTGTCTAAGTCCAATGAAGGATTTTTGGAAATGTTTTCCAACTAAGAACCAAAAATGTTTTCTGATTTAGAAAACAAGAAATGGAAATGTTTTCCAATGGTAATAACATATATTTTCAAAATTTAGAAAATAAGAAATGTTGAATATAGGGAAACATGAGATAAGTAAATTAATGAAATAAGAAGATAAATGTTAAATGATGTTTGATCGATATAAATTTCCGTCTGGAAATAATATTGTTGTTTGCACACCTGTTTCTCTTTGATAGTTAAATCACAGACTATCGAAGTTTTGACCATTTTAACTTTGTTAATATGGAGAGACTGGTTGGAATATTATCCAAAGAACCACTCTGTACTGGCATAAGCGTTGCGAATCATATATGCCAAAGATAATTAAAGGAGTAAAGTGCAAGGGCTGTTGTATAAATCTTAGATAACAGTGCCTAAGAAGGAAATACTGAACAGTGCCTTCGGTTCATCCTGTTCCTGGATGACGTGTATAAATGAATGTCTGACGGAGTATTTCCAAAAAGGTCACGTACATTGATTTCTTCAACCGTACCAAGAGTGGAAGCGGAGGAGGAAACTTCTTTAGCTAACACGTAATGTACTGTTGTAGACGTCAATTGGTGATTTGATGGATTTGACGATGTGGCATTCAAAGTGAATCTGGTGTGATGATAAAGCGTAGCTTTTAGCCTCACATCTGGTAAATGACAGAAATCGGGCAGGCAGCATAGTTAAGTCGGTCGCTCCGAAGTAGGGTGTATAATCACCTGATCTAGAGTTTCATTTACTTCTAAAAATCTATTGTTGATGTTGTCCCATTCGGGAAACAGTTGATGATCCCAACCGTTGGTGATATACATTTGATACACTCAAGCGAAATGAGTGGTCGGTCATGTGTGGCCGGGTTGCAAGATGTTCTTGTTGAACCCAGTGTATTCCTTTCTAGAGGTACACTAGCAAAACGTGGTTCCATACCTTATCATAGTTGAAAATCCATTACCCAATACGTGCTTGCGGTTTTGATTGTATACTATATATGTAGAACGTGAGATGAAAGCGTTTCTGCTAGATGATTATTATATTGTGATTGATAGACGTTATTATAATATCAAAAGGTTTTTGATATAAAGATAGTTTGGATTCTCATAAGGGAAAAACCTGTTCTGTTATACGGCATGGTCTTATGAGATATCGTTTACCTGTTCGAACTGTTTTAAACTGTTTTACTCATACCAGTCCCATGACTGACCGGGAGTTTATTTTGTTTTGTTTTCCCTAAACTCTTGGGTGCCTAATTATATACGAGCAGTCAAGTAGTCAGGGTTTACAGATACTTGAAGAGCTGGAGCAGGAGGCTTCAGAATCATATAGCTATTGTTTATTTCCGCTGTGTTGTAAGTGTTGTACTCTGATAAGTGCTATTGTATACATAACTGTTGTATTTCAAAGTTATGTTATCTATTATATGTTATTTGTTCCGTTGTGAGGTTCGTGTTACTCTGATGCTGTGTTCTTCTTCTTCTTCTATTCTAAGTTTCTATCTTATCTTTCCTCACCCTCTGTTTTCTTTCTATTAATTTCCTGATTTTCAGTTTAATTTGGGGTTGGAATTGTGTTTTTTGCCAGCTCAAATTGGACCGGAATTTTGGGTCATTACAAATTTGGACAATTGTAACATTACTTAGATCTAGTTCTTTATGTTATCACCTGTCATATTGAGATCCATTGAGATATGTTGTAGACTTGACATGTGAATCCATCTTTAGATCTAAACATATTACTATGTCACCCTACTATGCTAGATCTAAATAATTGGACATCTTATGGCTAATTTAGATCTCATTATGTTGCATTGACATCGTAGTTGCTACAAGTTCATCACTTTTATGCCTACCTTGCCATGATGATTACATAACCGTTCATCTTGTTATCGTACCAGTTTATGTTTATGTTTATGCCAAGATATGTTGGAACTATCACCTTCATCATATTCCCTTTTCATTGTTATAGCTAGGCTACTTTATAGCTTAGATGCCGCTAAAATATGTACGAATACGTTAGAGAGGAAACGGAGAAAAAGGGATTATAATTGGCATAATTTATGTAATATTTATATGAAATGGGACATGTAATTCAAATGGGGAAAACATAGAAATAGCTACCTATAATGACATAGGTAGATTTGGATTAATTTGGAATGTTTAGTAATTTACAATTAGGAATTGTAAATTGTATTTATGACACGAGGTTTGGTTACATTAGTGGTGGAAGTCTGTCTGGACCCGACCAGCATATCCAGCAACCACTCATGTTGAACCTAATGTGGGAGGTCTAAGTACACAAATACCAATCGGGCTAAGACACGAGGTTAGGCCCAACTGTGGAATAAGACTGCCCGGATCCGACCAGCATATCCAACATCCACATGTTGTAGGCCTAATGTGGGAGGTCAGCCTATTATAAAACCATAAATTGACATGGTAAAGAATTGGATTACTTAACCTAATATAAAGATTGTATGACTATGAACTTAAATTAGGGTTAAGTAAAAATGGATGGGTAGTGGGTGGGTTAAGTAAATTAGAGGGAGTGGGTAATATTTTAAATATAGGCCTACGAACTTAACCCAATAAGGTTATGTAATTAAAGACACCTAGTAGTATACATAACCGGTAGATAATGTAATAAGGTTATGTAATTAAAGACACCTAGTGGTATGCATAATGGATAGATAATGTAATGAAGTTATGTAATTAAAGACACCCTTTAGGGTAAGCATAACTGGTATAGGGCTATGTAATTAAAGACACCTAAGGGTATACATAGTCAGTAGAAAACCTAGTGGGGATACGAGACATGGGTGAGAGCATGTATCATATTGTGTGGGACCCATTTCAGTCAGTAACCTGGAGTCGGTATCAAGTAAAGAACTCAGTACTAGGCGGAGAAGAGGTACACTTACTGATTGATTGTAAAAGATCCAAACGAGACAGATGGTATGGGCGGCGCAAACCGACCGGGGACATGTGTGTGCATGGGCCAAACAGAGGGGGCTAAGATGACCGTGACACCAGTAGATATTGTTGTGAACACCATGGGTTGCCACTTTAGGAAATGATACCTCCTACTGTGGGGCCAGCAAAGGATATCTACAGGGTAGAGAGCCGGTCGATTAGGGTAGTGGTTAGGGTATACTTGGACATATGACCTATGCCTACCAACTCATGGTGGAAGGGATCATCTCATTTCAGTTATACTAATAATAATGCGGAGTAATATTTAGTGAGGCACATACACCTTATCTTGCTTACCTTGCCATACCTGCCATTTATGTAGTGATCTCTCTTATCCACTTTATATGCCTATCATGTTGTTTTAATTTATCTACTGGTTAAAAGTAACTAAACTCGCCAGACTATATGTCTAACCCTGTTGTTTCTCCTTTTTTCTTCTGTTCCCCCCTGTTCTCAGGGAGGAAACACTCAGACTTAATCAGGAATCAGATATCATCTTGTTAGGAGCTACTTCTGAAGTATGGCTCAAGTTCTTGTCTCTACTATGGCTTAACTCTTTTAATTGGGGGAATGATGCTTTTAATTTACTTATGTACTCTGATGGTGCAAGACAGAAGTTATTGTTGTAATGGTTTTTGTAACTTATGAAATTCTGGACCATGGTATTACGAATGAGCTTGAAATAAAAGTTTAAATTTTTCGCTGCTTCTTATTTATATATGTCTTGTAATTATTCTGTGTCTGCTTACCTATAGCGTTTCACGAAACTTAATGCATTCCCTTAGTGAGTGACATTAACGGACGTGGGATGCCACACATCATGTATGCTATGTACCCGACTGGATGTGGCATACACATTCAGATGCATAACTCGATACCACTGTGACACTAGAGATAAACATTGGACAACCATAAAAAGCATAATTAAGTATTTGAGAAATACTAAGGACTGATTCCTTATATATGGGAATGGAGACCTCCTTATGAAGGTGTATACAATTCAAGCTTTCAAAGGGATATAGAAGATTGGAAATTTTGTATCTTGTTATGTACTTACATTAAATATCGGAGATGTTAGTTGGAAATTTCCATGTAAGAAACAGTTGTTGATTCCAAAATGGAGGCCAAGTACATCTCCATCAATAAAGCAGTAAAAGAGTTAGCTTGGATGCACAGATTTTTAAGCGAGTTCGGAGTGATTCCCGGTACCTATATAGAATTGTTTTTTGACAAAAATGCGGCGATACAGAACACAAAAGAACCATGAGCGCATAAGAAGTCATGACTCATTTTTCAAAAATTCCACTTGATTTGAGAATTCATTGAGAAGAAAGAAGTTGTATTTCAAATGGTAGATACCAAGGACAATAAACCAAATCGATTCACTAAAGGCCTGGCTCGGTTAGCTATCAAGGAACTGATTGATGGGAAGGGATTGAGATTCCAAAATTGGCCCCAAATGCAAGTAGAGATTAATAGAGATAGAGGTATTCCCTAGGGGTAATTTTGTAATTTATTGAAAATGAATTAACTTAGAAGTCAATTCGCATTTGAAATAAAGGTGTTTTTTATTATATATTTGTTCTAATGTGTTATAAATAATTAAATGTTTAGTTAAGTATACATAACAAAAAATTCATTAATGGTGTGTTATGTGATAGTAATTACTAATAGTGGTAACATGAGTACTGGACCATAATGAGGTAAACATATCACTTTAAATGTTCCTAGTCAAGATGCACCGAGAGTGGATACCAATATATATGTTGAGACTAGAGTATGCAGCACTCTGCAAAGGCTGGACATTGTATTACTCATGACTGTTGGAGAAACCAAGGGGTTGTGTATTAGTAGTTACTGGATAACTATATAGCGACTCATTCTATAGTTTTTTGTTGGTTAATATAACTAAGGTCAACCAAAAAATAACGATGTGAATAATCTAAATGGCTCTTTTGATTTGAGAATACTATGAATCTTTAATATGAAAGCACTGCTTTGATTATAGTCAAATCAAGACAGAACGTCCATCGAGTGACTACATTTGGGTCAAGTGGAAGTATTAGAAGTGAAGCACTATTCAACTGAGGATTCCTCTCATCAGTTATACGAGGTTAGTATTATGGAAAATTTAGGTAAACTCAAAGTCAAATTCTCTGGCTAGAGTAGTTCGGTTAGTAATAATTGTTATCATTGAACCAAAGACTTTGTGGTTGAATAATAAAGTTGAATATGGACGATGTTGGGAATTTGACCATAACCAATTTCCATAATTACAAACTAATATAGTTTTAACGAAAAGAATTGGTGTAAATAAAAGTCACAACGAGGTAACATTTAACAATGTAAATTCGGATTTTTACAAAACTAAGTAAGTGATAAATTTACCCAAAATGTCACATCACATGCTGAGTAAAGTGCGAGCATTAATATTCGAATAGTTCGATATTAATCGCTGACCAAATGTACACCTAATGTGTCACACAACCAGAAATATGAATTCTCCTTTCTTTAAATGATTTGTTTAGTTTATAATTATTACAAATGAAATATTAACTATAAATATTAATATGATTTGAAAAATAAATATTGCAAGGGACAAGCATCTTTGTTTCAACTAGTTAGAGCACATGAGCAGGATGCAAGAGGTCATGGGTTCGATTCCGTTGGACCCCCATGCCACTATAGTATGGTTCATACTATCCAAGTTTGTACATAACTACCTAAGTTTCAAAAAAATATATTATAAGGTATATTTGTAATAGTTATGAATATATCAACTAATTACGATATTGATAAACGATTAAACTAGATTTAACTTTGTAATATTTTACATGGGTTTAAATCGATTTATAGCCCATGAAAATAGGGTTGAATTTTCGGCTATATCATGATAAAGGAGGCTGCAAAATGAAGGGGCTTTGTTTTGATAGGTGAGATTGAAGAAAAGTAACATAGGATCAGATCCATCTTTCTTTCTTTCTTGTCATCATATGTATAAGTTCTTCAAAAACCTAGTTAGATGTATGTACATTTTTTTTCTTAGCCTCCTTCATCATTTTAATGGTGGAAAATCAATCCCTCTCCAAAAAAAAAACTCAAATCAAGTTCTAAATCTATTTACTATTTGACAGTTGAAGGTCAACAATTCAAGGATTAGCGATTTTGATTTGGATAGAATTTTAATAGGAGAATTTATTGTTCAAGTTTTTTTTGAATTTGTTCAGAGAGGTTACCTAAGCCGAAGGGAAGGTAAGAAGTAAAATAGGCAGCAACTGATGAACGAGACAAAAGATTACCATCCGCTGGCCTAATATACTGGATTTAATGTCAGTAAACAAATTATGTGTTCGATGCGTGGAACTAAGACAGATCCATTTCGACACGGGCATGGCAACCCCGAACAATTGAACAAGGTAGTGAACCAACTAGGTAGCTTATGAACTGCTTGCTCAACCATCTGCGGTAGGTTTCCTTTGTTAATGCCACCATCCAATCACAGAGCGAGGTAAGACCGATTCTTTGGGTGCAGCTAAGTGGCCTATGCACCTAGCCTCTAAGTTAGGTAGGGAGTCGACCTGAAGCCTACTTTCTCGGTTCTGATCCAGCCCTAGGTGGGACTAAGCCGATGATTCTAGGTAGAATATCTTACCCTTACAGCTAGTGAATCTCTCTTATTTCTTCGCTATCGCCCCGCACGTGGGTATCGAATAATCTCCTTTTCAAAACAAATAATATTTTTCTAATTGTTAGTTAGCTAACTATCTTTCAGAGAATCAGTTAGCCATAATCTCTTTCTTTACTCTACCCCAGGAAGATCATCAATCGGTTAGCAATGATCTCTATCTGGAAGATTTGTAATCAAGCTTTCTCTCTCCCCAGTAATAGAATCTCATTTCATAAAACTGTTGGTTTCGATTTGCATCAATCTCTCCCGTTTCTCTTTGAGTCTCTCGGGTAGATCATCTATTGGAAGTTTGAGAACCTATGCTCCTAGAGAATCTTTCTTCCGGCGTATAGGAATAACTGCCCTACCCAGGGGCGACGACGAAGTATCTATGTACGGGATAAGAACTCTTTCCGTTGAATCTTTCTTATTCCTGACTTAAGCAAGCATCTGCCCAATTAATATACTGGTTCAATCTAATTTTAGATTTATGCGAACACTCTCGAACCACAAGATCTAGAGCATTTGAGGGCTCTAGGAGGAGAAGAGCCTCTGTAGAAAGCTTTGGTCTAGGGACTCAAAAGAATACATCTGCTGCGCACCTGAGATAGAGTAATCTCTTATGTAAGCGCATGTGAAAAGTACATGCATGGGAATGCACCTGGAGAAGACCCTCCGTAGATAAAGAAAGCCTCTTTCTCCCATCCGACTCGACTTGCCTAATAAATCAACCAATCTAAGTTGTCTTGCTAAGCCATTAAGAATCGAACCATCAAGTTAGGGAAGAGCTGGAAGGCCTTCACTCTATGTTCTATGGCTCCTTCCGTCAATTGAATCAAACCGGTCTAGTTCCATGCTAGGGCCTTCTTATATAAGGCTCGGGTTTGGGGAAGAAGACAACTTCGGTTGAAAAAGAAGGGTTGGCGTTCGGATGCAACTAGTTCAGCTTGAAAGAAAATATCATCTCACTATTTTATTGGACTATGCTACGAAGAAAAGACTCTACATCTCGTTTTAGAAAGAAATCACAAGGAGTGCATGAACAATAAGTATAGGAGTTGCTCTGGAGAAGAACTCCGTCCATTGAATCAATCTCCCTCCTCTCTAGTTGGGGAATTTGGCTAAAAGATTCCCCTTCTTCCAGTGATAGGATAGCATAAAGCTTAAGACAAATCAAATCAGTCTACTAGGGCTCTACATCATGTAGGGAAGCAATTTATTGACTTGAAAGCACTCCATTCCCCTAGTGAACACAGTCATACCTCATCTACTAGACATAGTTAGCAAAGTCGCTACACACCTTTTATATACTGGATCGGTCCAACTAATTTACTGGATCGCTCAATTCACAACCCGAATGAACACAATCATACTTAATATTTATAGGAGAGAGTGCAAAGATAGTCATACTTCCCATTGATCAAAGAATAGTATACTAAGGAGGAATGCTTCACAGCTATATGATTCTCTAGCACTTCCACTCTAGAAGAATTTCTCCAAGTTTTCTTAAGGAGCCTAGTAAACTAAGACATCCCCTAATTGTTCCAGTCTCACTGGACTTAGAACTAGCAGAAAGAACTGCTTCTCATTTCCTTACCTCCAGCCAGTCCACTTATTCGCTCCTTTACAGCGTTGCACCTCACACTTCCTGTCAACTCACTAGACAACTGGAGGAGGAGAGCTTCGATGCAGAGAACGGGCCCCCATGAATCATTGAACTTCGAGTCAACAAGTCCAGAAAACAAGGCAAGATTTGAGTCAAATCCTTGGCTTAGACAACAGAACTCCCGCCTCACTTCTTCCTACTTACTTCGCTCTCCACTTAATGAATATACCACGCATGTCCCTTGGGGTATTAAGGCGCCTCAGCTTTGCACTCACTACTAACAAGAAGTCTCCCGACCCTTAGGGTATTCAAGCACGTTGGATAGATAAATAAATAAGAGAAAAGTCTGGATACTAGCTGATACAGGGACAACATTTGCACCTATTACATTAAGGTAATGAGCCTAGTGAGCTACCATAATGCTTCTGCTTATCCTCCAGATTGAATAAAGAATCATTGAAGAAAGATCGAATCCCTATGGAAAAGAATTAATATACTGGGCCCTTAGAGGCAAGTGAAGTTGGAGCCGCCTACTGTTGATGCCATATAAACTCCTATATATGCTAGCCTTAGAACAGAGAAAGTAGAACCTTGATAGCAACCCCTTGCTGCTCCCTCTATCTAAGGTGGAATCCTTATGGAAGCTTTTAATGTAGGTAGGTAGCGAGACCATAAACAAATGCCTTGGACTTCGCCTGAGAAGCGTATCTCCCCTCTCACTTAGCTGGAGAAGACCATTGGATTAGAAAACTTAACTGGAGGTTGGGACAGGGGTTTTAGTTATCATTATCTAGGCCTGCTTAGAAGCTCAACCTTGAGTTTGTGTTGACTAGGATAGGGCTTATTCGTGTATATTCGATACTAATACCCCTTGCGAAACCTACCCACTCCAGAGATGAAACCCTTTGAAACTCCTTAGCTAGCAATCACTCCACCCCTGCATACCTCGGCCTTGCTTTGCTCGCCTTGGTTGATAGGGGCTGAGTTATTACTCCCATTGACTGAGGGTAGATTCTTGAAACCAAAGTTCCCTAGGTGCGTAAATACCCCATAGGGTCAGGAGAGTTTAAGCCACGCATCCATCCAATGAAGATTTCCGGGTCACCTTTTACATTTAATATATTACTATAATTCCCCCGATGAGGTGAGTGTGTTTTTAGTAGTGTTCTAGTCTAAAAGAAGACCTAGTTCCTGCTCGACGGCCGACAAAGCCTGTGGCTCAGACGACTTTTCTGCGTCGAAAACACTATCATCTAGCTATATATAATCCCATCGCCTCTATTTGGAGATAGATCATCTGGGGGAATTTTCGCTATGGCAGAGTCTTAAGAAAACTTCGGCCCTTCTTACTTCCATCTATTCTTCCTGGTAGGTATCCAAGACAATCCATCCTTTATCCACTTCTTGATGCCCTCGTATACCTAAGGGAATCTCACAGAGGGGGTAGAGACCTATCCATTCTATTTGTCGCTCCCTGTTACATGTAAAACATCGAAGTCAAAGGTGCTTGCCTAGTGATTTCATGGGCCAAAACCATGCATTTTTTAGATATCCCTAGGGACCAACGTGTAACACCCCACGTCCATTAATGTCACTCACAAAGGGAATGCATTAAATTCCATGCAGCGTATTTAGTGTATAGAACAGAATATAACAAGACAGATATAAATAATGGTACTTGAAAATTTTAAAACAACTTTTATTGCAGCGGAAAAATAGTTTTTGATTACAACAACTTCATAAACCAAGTACACTTAATATCCATCTTGATAAACTGTTTCAGAGTACATAAAATAAAAAGCATAAATCCCAACACAAGTAGCCAAAAAAGAGATGAGCTGAACTTTACTTTCAGCAATCCAAGCACTTCCAAAAGAGAGAGAAAGAGATTTGAGATCAAGCTCCACTAGTACTAGTCCCACCCTGAGAACCTGGGGGGAGGAAGAAAAGAGGCGAAAATAAGGGGGTCAGACATAAAGTATAGCGAGTATAATAACTTTAACAATATAATTTTTAAAGTAACTAGGATAAGGCATAAACTGGTAAGATAAGATATGATCATGGAACAAGTGGGCATGACAAAGCAAATAAAAGGAATATTCTGGCGTTAATCTTGTCCCTAATCACTACAGGATAATTACTATACTGCACCACCACTAGTCACCATAAAAGTTGATCCCACCTACAGAATTTAATAATGATAATGGTAGTTTCGTGTACCCCTAGCTGCCTTCATAGGTGTCGTATGCCGCTATCTCCACTAGTTGTCCCCACCACCCCCATTCGATCGGCTCCCTAACTCGTAGATACCCATGCTGGTCCCACAGTGGGGTGTATCACTCCCCAAAGTGGTAACCCGATACCACCAAAGATGCACGGCTTATATCTACACGATGCAACAACGTCTTACCTACCAGCCCGGGCCCACGCACGCACATGACCCCGTTGGACTTGCATTGCCACCGCTAACCCTTTTTGACCTCTTACAATCAAATCCAGTAAGCGTGTCCCGTCCTCCACTTGGGTCGAGCTCACAAAGATATTTAATGGGTTACTGTTTTGAAAAGGGCCCCCATGCTTGACACAAGCCTTCCACTTATGCTTGGTCCCAACTAAGGTTTCCCCACTTAACCCCATTCTTGTTCATGTCTTCATACATGTTTCAATCTTGGTTAAGTGCATCTAATCGTATTTCACATGCCACCCAAGGCACCCATTTAATTTCACATGCCACCCAAGGCACCCACATAACCCCCCATGTCTCACCACATGTTTATCTGGTTAAGTATTACTTAATTCATTAGAATCGTAACCTTGTAAAGACCTCCCACATTAGGCTGACATTTGCGGTTGCATGATTTGCCGGGCGGGTCCGGGCAGTCTTATACCGCAAACGAGCCTAACCTCGTGTCTTTACAATTGTTACGCATTTAATTCGTGCCTTTGACCTCTCTTAGACTGGCATTTGTGGCTGCTGGATTTGCAGGGCGGGTCCGGGCAGTCTTACACTACAAAAGAGTCTAACCTCGTGTCTTAGGCGGTTAATTATTACACATCTTTATTTAACCCCAAATTGGATTAATAGCCCTATTCAAATTTGTCAATAAATTCTAAATTTATTTATGTCCATAATTGTCTCTTAAAATTATGTCCATAAATACCAATTATGCCAATTAATATCTCAAATTAATTATATGCCTTTTAGGGCCATTTTATGCCAATTCACAATTTATGTATATTCAATATCATCCCATCGTCCCCACGCTATTCGTACGTTTTCATATGACATATGTTAGACTCACAAATAGTCTAACTTATAAAAAGAAAAACAACATCACATAACACATAAAATAGATCTAAGGATCATGACATAAGATTACATAGCCAATAACTTGCATATGAATTTCATTCAAGCTAGCCTATGATACAAAACTAGCATAGGTAATGGGCATAAACTTGAATAACTTATGTACTGCTATAGATCCAAACATAAAGGTGTGAATTTGTATGGATCTAAACATAAAGATGTAAATTTGCATATAAATCTAAACATAAAGATGTAAACTTGCATATAGTTCTAAACATAAAGACGTAAACTTGCATGTAGATCTAAACATAAAGATGTAAACTTGCATATAGATCTAAACATAAAGATGTAAACTTGCATATGGGTCTAAACATAAAGACGTAAACTTGCATATCGATCTAGACATAAAGGTTAATGTCACATAAACTAGCATATGCATATACATGTCTCACATATATTTTAATAACCCAAACCTGCATAAGATTCATACATGAATATATGATCCAATCATCACAAACTTGCATAAGATATAAGATTCAACTTGCATAAGATTCACATAAGAACTAACATGTGATCCAACTTGCATAAGATTCACATAAGAACTAACATATGATTCAACACCACAAACATACATATAATTTACATCACATGATTCAAAATCATATTCTCATAGTCCCAATTATATCTTATCATGATTAAATTAATTACTTATTTTGTGAAAGCTATCGTACTCACAATTAAAAAGAATAGTCTTGTCTTTCTGGGATCTGTATTCTGAAACTGATTTGCTCGCCTTTGATGTAGACTAATCTTTATTTAGATTTGATTTGAATTTGATTCAAGCTTCTATCTTGCTTTAGGGTTGAAAGTGTATGGCGGCTACTCTAGGTTCTCCATTGACGGCATGGCGGCTCTTGTTATGAATTAATGTGATTATGGTTAGGGGTTTAGGAGTGTTTTTGTAGAAGTTTAATTTAATAAGAGCCGTCAGATTAACCTAGGGATAACCAGAACCATCAGGACTACTCAGATGCCACATCAGCCCTTAGGGGAATCGGGCCACGGGTTGACAGCCAAACACCCTGGATCGACTCTTAGTCGACCCAGCGGAGCTCGGGTCGACTCCAAAAATGGTGTGGTTCGGCTATTCCCCCTCGCGATTCGCTGTTTTGAACATTTTTTGAATATTTATATATATATATATATATATATTTCTCTCATATGCATACAAACTTCAAGGCTTAATAATTTCTTCATAAGTTATCCGTCTTATTTAAACCAAATGTCTATCTTGACCCAAAATTTTGAGACGAACATAATAGCGCAACCCATTTCACTTAATTCTTCTTCTAAAAATTAAGTATACTTTAATTTGTGAATTTTAATGTTATAAAATTACGGGGTGTTACATTCTCCCCTTCTTAAAGGATTTCGTCCCCGAAATCTCTAAGTTATGAAGAATGTATCCTACCGACCAATCATCCATCTACTCAACCATCATCCACAAGCGTCCATTGTCCTTAAAGAAATTTCTAATGCTATATGTACTTATGCAAAAATGTGTGTATATGTTCCTTATCTAATGCAAAGATCAGGCGGTCCACTGATTCAGTTGACCTCCTTAATGCAAATCATGATAGTGTCATGCATCCATTATGTATGTGAAAGAATCCTATCGATACATATTATTTCTACATGTGTGCACAACCATTCATCAAAATGCAGCATCCATATGATAACACGACTATTATACATCCATTAATTTAGATATGCACATGCATTTATATGCAACATGAAGGTGATTACGCCGACCTAAGTGCCTAATGTGTGTGTACATGCATCCACGAGCAACCACTAGCAACCACTTGCATCCATTTGCATCCACCAAACATAACATGTCTCAAACACATGTTTGCAACCATAGGGTTCTTCCTAACTAAAGATCAAGATGTCATCGCAAAGATAATACTAAAAGATAGGACAAGTGTCAACAAAGCGATAGAAAAAGGAGAAATTAAAACATACCCTCAAAAAGGAAAGGGTACAACGCACGCATCTTATCTTCCGTCTCCCAAGTCGCGTCTCTCTGATCATGTCCCCATTGCACTTTGACCAACTTGACCTCTTTGTTGCGAAGCTTTTTGACCTTCGATCCGAGAATGCATGTAGGAGCTCGTCTGATCGTGGCATTGCGCTCTACTTCCACTTCTTCGAGCATGCTCGGCTCTACCACTTCCGTCGTATCATGCAAACACTTACGCAAATGCGAAACGTGAAACACGCCATGAACTCCGCTGAGCTTCTCTGGTAACTTTACTCTATACGCCATATGCCCAATCCTCTCTGTAATTGGAAAGGGTCCTACGAACCTTGGTGCCAACTTCCCTACTGATCCAAAGCGGACTAAGTTTCTCAATGGTGACACCTTAACTAAAACCATGTCTCCAACATTGAACTCAAGATCGGTTCGTCTCCTATCAGCATACGACTTCTGTCAGTCCTGCGCCATCTTCATTCGCCGTCGAATCTGGTCTATCTTCTCCAAAGTCTCCCTAATCATGTCAGGTCCAAGTAAAACCTTGCCCGTGGATTCACACCAACAAGTAGGTGATCGGCACGGTCGTCCAAAAAGAGCCTCAAAAGGTGCCATGCCAGTGCTAGCCTGAAAACTATATTATAGGCGAACTCCACTAGTGGAAGATGCTCTTCCCATGTTCCTCCAAAGTCTAGAATGCATAGCCTTAGAAGGTCTTCTAGAATCCGATTTACTCTCTCGGTCTGGCCGCCTGTCTGAGGATGATAAGCGGTACTTAAGCATAATTGCGTTCCAACCACCTCTTGTAAGCTTTTCCAAAATTCACTTGTGAAAATGGGATCTCTATTGCTCACAATGCTAGAGGGTATGCTGTGCAAACGAACTATCTCTCGAAGGTAAATAGATGCTAACCACGCGGCGGTCCTTCTACTTTTAACCGGAATAAAATGGGCACTTTTGGTAAGTCTGTCTACAATTACCCAAATCCCCGTATTACCCTTCCTTGATCTTGGTAACCCATCTACAAAATCCATGGAAACGTGTTCCCATTTCCAAAGCGGAATCTCTAAGGGGTGGAGCAAACCTCCAGGCTTCTTTTGCTCCATCTTGACTTGTTGGCACATTAAGCATCTAACAACGAACTCGGCCACGTCCTCCTTGATTCCGACCCAAAAGAAAACTCGCTTCATATCCTTATACATCTTATCACCACCGGGATGTATGGTCATCTTAGAGCGATGTGAGTCTTCAAGAATTGCCTTCTTCAAACTCTCGTCTTGTGGTATGCAAAGTCTTCCATCTCTACATAGACAACCTCTCTCATCTCTAGCATATCTATTCAGATTACTCGAGGACTCCCCTCCTATGAGCTTGCCTACTATCTCAACCAATTGTGGGCCGTTTCGCTGTGCCTCTCCAACTCGACCCAAAATTTTAGGTTGCACCTCTAACGATGCCAATAATCCGGGTACATAATCGACAGAGGGTCTGAAGTCAAAGGAAAATATATACTCCAAACTTTGCCGCTCTACGAACAAAGGACTTAAAGTTAACTTCTTTCTACTTAAGGCGTTAGGTACAACGTTACCCTTGCCAGGGGTATATGCCATCTCAAAATCGTAGGATGCCAAAAACTCCATCCATCTCTGTTGCCTCAAGTTTAGGTCCTTCTGAGAGAATAAGTACTTTACCGACTTATGGTCTGTATACAACTCAAACCTCTCGCCAAGCAAATAATGACGCCATGAATTAAGCGCAAAAACTATGGCCGCAAACTCTAAGTCGTGGGTAGGGTAATTTTTCTCATGGGCTTTCAACTCCTTCCACCATAGCATATCACCCTTCCCTCTTACATTAAAACTGCGCCAAACCCTATCCCACAAGCATCGGTATATACAGTGAATGTCTTACTCCCGTCTGGCAAAACTAAAACTGGAGCGGTCGTCAAAGCCCTCTTCAGACAATGGAAAGCATCGTCATAGTCAATGTCCCAAGAAAAAGTCAAATTCTTCTTTGTTAATCGAGTGAGAGGAGCTGATATCTTCGTGAAGTCCTTAATGAACTTCCTATAATAGCCAGCCAGCACTAAAAAGCTTCTTATTTCTGTTGCGTTCTTAGGGGTTTTCCAATCTTGGATTGCCACCACCTTGGCGGGATCCACAGCTATCCCTTCCTTAGAGGCCACGTGTCCTAAGAACCTCACTTCTTTTCTCCATAAATGGCACTTGGAGAACTTAGCTTTTAGCTGATGCACTCGTACGGTCTCTAAGACTTTCCTAAGATATGGGGCATGCTCTTCTTCATTTTTAGAGAAAACCAGAATATCGTCTACAAAGACTACCACAAACTTGTTTAGAAATTCCCTAAACACCCTATTCATTAAGTCAACTAAGTATGCGGGTGCATTCGTCAAACCAAAAGGCATGACGAGCCACTCAAAGAAACCGTCAGGAGTTCTAAAGGCAGTCTTATCGATGCTACCTTCAGCCGCCCTTAGCTGATGAAACCCTGTAGCTAAATCCTGTTGTGAGAAAATTGAAGCACCCACCAACTGATTGAATAAATCGTCTATCCTCGGCAATGGGTGCATGTTCTTCTTTGTTAGCTTATTCAACTCTCTATAGTCCACGCACAATCTAAGTGAACCATCAGCTTTTGTAGCAAAAACGACTGGAGCACCCCACTCCGAAATACTTCTTCTTATGAACCCCTTCTCAAGCAATTCTTTTACTTGCTTACTGAGCTCTCTTCTCTCTCTCGGAGCCATGTGGCGCACTGGTAATGCAACTGGCTTTGCATTATCTACTAGATATATTCGAAAGTCTATCTCGCGCCTCGGGGGTAAACCCTCGAACTTCATCGAAGACGTCACTATATTCACAGACCACACAAACAGATTTCAAATCATAATTGGATGCGTCAAGGGATTCTAGGTAGCTAAACATTACCGGACCTCTAGAGTCACAATAAATATCAAGGGTCTTTCCACAACGGGTCAACAATCTAACTACCCTTCTTTCACAATCTAGGACAGCACTGTATCTAGTTAGCCAATCCATACCTAGAATCAAGTCGTAGCCCATGAAGCCAAGAACAAAGGCGTTGCATTCAAACCCAACGCCCAAGATAGATACTCTCAAATCCCGACAAATCATAGAAAGATGAGCCGAACCACCAATAGGATTTGAGACTACTATGGGATCCGTAACTAGACAAGTATTCAGGTGTAGTGTTTTAACTAATGAAGCAGATACAAACGAGTGTGAAGCGCCAGAGTCAAACAAAGTACGAACAAGATGATCAAACAGAAAAACTAAACTTTCAACGGAAATGTTTCTACCTCTCTCTTGTCCTCGTGCCGTGAGAGCCTGAATCTACCCTCTCGCTTGCCCTGGAGCCATGAGATCTTGAAGCTGCCCTCCATAATTTTTGGCCCTTTCCCCTGTTTCCTTGGGCAGTCCTTAACTAGATGACCTGCCTCTCCATAGTGGAAACAACCAGTCTTCTTCTTTTTCCTACACTCTTTACTCAGATGGCCTGGTGTCCCACAAATAAAGTACTTCTTTCCTTTGCCATTATTGTTCTTCCCGCCTTTCTTGTTTTGTTGTTGTAGTTTCTTTTGGTCCCCTTTCTTCTCCGGTGCCTTATTGGCATTAGCACCTTTCTCTTCCTCATGCATAAGCGCCATGTCAACCAATTTCTCAAAGGTAGCCCCCATCGGAATGTGGGTCATAGCTAACCCATGTGGTGGCTCATTCAAACCCTTAACGAACCTTAGGGCCTTCTTCTCAGGTGTGTTTACCAATTCCAAGGCAAATCTCGCCAACTGATTGAACTTGTTGACGTACTCCTTTACTGATAAATTCCCTTGCTTCAACGCCAAGAATCTTTCAATATATAAATTCTCTTCTGCTCGTGAGAGAAACTTCATTTCGAACCTATGCTTGAAATCCATCCATGTCCCCACCGGACACTCTCCGTTCGTGACCTCCCACCAAAACGAGGCTTCGTCTTTCATTAGCCAAGCAGCCAATTAGACCTTTTTTCCATCTTCTACTTCGAAAATACCAAATAGATCTTCTACGTCCTTAAGCCAATTTCGAGCTTCAACAAACGTCTCTGATCCGTGAAAAGATTTCCCACCTATTACTCTAAAATCTTTGCATATCTTTGCAAAAGTATTAACACGGGGGGGGGGGGGGAGGAGGAGGAGAATTTGCTGGGCCAGCGACATTGGCCCTAGCTTCCAGATACCTTCTAAATCATCCTGGTATCGGTATCCCCTCGGGTATCTCGGGAATTCCAGATATGCTGAAAAGAAAATGAAGAGATTCAAAACGAAGAATTCGAAAGAAAGATATATGGCTCTTGGGGGTTATGTTTTTAAAACAATCATTTCTCTTGAAAATACTTTCCTTAAAACATACTTTTGAAAGTATATCTTTATAAAATGCTTTTTGAAAAATAGTTTTTCAAAATTCATATCTGGTCTGGTAACCTTCAGCTCTGATACCATGTGTAACACCCCACGTCCATTAATGTCACTCACATTGGGAATGCATTAACTTCCATGGAGCGTATTTAGTGTATAGAACAGAATATAATAAGACAGATATAAATAATGGTACTTGAAAATTTTAAAACAAAATTTATTGCAGCGGAGAAATAGTTTGATTACAACAACTTCATAAACCAAGTACACTTAATACCCATCTTGATAAATTGTTTTAGAGTACATAAAATAAAAAGCATAAACCCCAAAACAAGTAGCCGTAAAAGAGACGAGCTGAACTTTACTTTCAGCAATCCAAGCACTTCCAAAAGAGAGAGAAAGAGATTCGAGATCAAGCTCCACTAGTACTAGTCCCACCCTGAGAACCTGAGGGGGAGGAAGAAAAGAGGCGAAAATAAGGGGGTCAGACATAAAATCTAGCGAGTATAATAACTTTAACAATATAATTATTAAAGTAACTAGGATAAGGCATAAACTAGTAAGATAAAATATGACCATGAAACAAGTGGGCATGAGAAAGCAAATAAGAGGAATATTCTGGCATTAATCTCGTTCCTAATCACAACAGGATAATTACTATACTGCACCACCACTAGTCACCCTAAAAGTTGATCCCGCCTACAGAACTTAATAATGATAACAGTAGTTTCGTGTTCCCCTAGCTGCCTTCATAGGTGTCGTCTGCCCCTATCTCCACTAGTTGTACCCACTACCCCCATTCGATTGGCTCCCTAACTCGTAGATATCCATGTTGGTCCCATAGTGGGGTGTATCACTCCCCAAAGTGGCAACCCGATACCACCAAAGATGCACGACTTATATCTACACGATGCAACAACGTCTTACCTACCAGCCTGGGCCCATGCATGCACATGACCCCGTTGGACTTGCATTGCCACCGCTAACCCGTTTTGACCTCTTAGAATCATATATAGTAAGCGTGTCCCGTCCTCGACTTGGGTCGAGCTCACAAAGATACTTAATGGGTTACTGGTTTGAAAAGGCCCCCCATGCTTGACACAAGCCTTCCACCTATGCTTGGTCCCCACTTAACCCCATTCTTATTCATGTCTTCTTACATGTTTCAATCTTAGTTAAGTGCATCTAATCGTATTTCACATGCCACCTAAGGCACCCACTTAATTTCACATGCCACCCAAGGCACTCACTTAACCCTCATGTCCCACCACATGTTTATCTGGTTAAGTGTTACTTAATTCATTAGAACTGTAACCTTGTAAAGACCTCCCACATTAGGCTGACATTTGCGGTTGCTGGATTTGCCGAGCGGATCCGGGCAGTCTTATACCGCAAATGAGCCTAACCTTGTGTCTTTACAATTGTTACGCATTTAATTCGTGCCTTTGACCTCCCACATTAGACTGGCATTTGTGGCTGCTGGATTTGCCGGGCGGGTCCGGGCAGTCTTACACCAAAAAATAGTCTAACCTCGTGTCTTAGGCGGTTAATTATTACACATCTTTATTTAACCCCAAATTGTATTAATATCCATATTCAAATTTGTCAATAAATTCAAAATTTATTTATGTCCATAGTTGTCTCTTAAAATTATGCCCATAAATACCAATTATGCCAATTAATGTCTCAAATTAATTATATGCCTTTTAGGGCCATTTTATGCCAATTCACAATTTATGTATATTCAATATTATCCCATCATCCCCAGGCTATTCGTACGTTTTCATATGATATATGTTAGACTCGCAAATAGTCTAACTTATAAAAAGAAAAAGAACATCACATAACACATAAAATAGATCTAAGGATCATGACATAAGATTACATAGCCAATAACTTGCATATGAATTTCATTCAAACTAGCATATGATACAAAACTAGCATAGGTAATGGGAATAAACTTGCATAAATTACGTACTGCTATAGATCCAAACATAAAGGTGTGAACTTGCATATGGATCTAAATATAAAGATGTAAACTTGCATATAGATCTAAACATAAAAATGTAAACTTGCATATAGATCTAAACATAAAGACGTAAACTTGCATATAGATCTAAACATAAAGATGTAAACTTGCATATAGATCTGAACATAAACATGTAAAATTGCATATGGGTCTAAACATAAAGATGTAAACTTGCATACGGATCCAGACATAAAGGTTAATGTCCCATAAACTAGCATATGCATATACATGTATCACATATATTCTAGCAACCCAAACTTGCATAAGATTCATACATGAATATATGATCCAATCATCACAAACTTGCATAAGAAATATGATTCAACTTGCATAAGATTAACATAAGAACTAACATATGATCCAACTTGCATAAGATTCACATAAGAACTAACATATAATTCAACACCACAAACATACATTTAATTTACATCACATGATTCAAAATCATATTTTCATAATCCCAATTATATTTTATCATAATTAAATTTATTAATTAATTTTTGAAAGCTATCATACTCATAATTAAAAAGAATAGTCTTGTCTTTCTGGGATCTGTATTCTGAAATTGATTTTCTCGCCTTTAATGTAGACTAATCGTTATTTAGATTTGATTTGATTTGATTTTGATTCAAGCTTCTATCTTGCTTTAGGGTTGAAAGTGTATGGCGGTTACTCTAGGTTCTCCATTGACGGCATAGCGGCTCTTGTTATGAATTAATGTGATTAGGGTTAGGGGTTTAGGAGTCCTTTTATAGAAGTTTAATTTAATAGGAGCGTCGGATTAACCTAGGGATAACCAGAACCATCAGGACCACTCAGATGCCACATCAGCCCTTAGGGCGAATCGGGCCACGGGTTGATAGCCTAACACCCTGGATCGACCACTAGTCGACCCAGTGAGGCTCGGTTTGACTCCATGAATGGTGCGGTTCGGCTATTCCCCCTCCTGATTCGCTGTTTTGAACTTTTTTTGAATATATATATATATATATATATATATATATATATATATATATATATATATTTCTCTCATATGCATACAAACCTCAAGGCTTAATAACTTCTTCATAAATTATCCGTTTTATGCAAACCAAATGTCTATCTTGATCCAAAATTTTGAGATGAACATAATAGCGCAACCCATTTCACTTAATTCTTCTTCTAAAAATTAAGTATACTTTAATTTGTGAATTTTAATGTTATAAAATTACGGCATGTTACACAACGAGTCGATTATCAAGGTGTCGAGTCCAAGTTGTTGTTGCATCCAACAAAACATAGCCTAGGTATGCAGGGGCGGATTTTCTATTGTTAGTATATATGCATGTGAGTCGATATAAAATAAATAAGTAGTATGGAAAGAATAATGTTTGAAGAGGGCGAATATACGCGGTTTCTTAAATTACTATCCCTCTTAATCAGCCCAATGTATGTAACAGGGAACCTATAGTGCCTATAATTGTATACCCGCCTTCAGGCTAAGAATTATTCATACCTCCCTCCCGCTCGGGAATTGAACTTTCTATCCCGGATGATCATGAGAAGGACTATGAATTGGGATAGTTACGCCTTTACTCTGCTGCTTCCGGACCTAATTAATATACTGGGGAAGCATACTGGGCAAATCTTTATACACACTGAGATTCAATAAAAGAAGAATCCCCTTTGGTGAATAAATAGGACCAGAGGTATAGCTTTTAATACTTCAATACGGAAATAAGACTCCTCCTTCTCACTATCGAAATGAAAAAGAAGGTGGCAGCCAGTATATCCAGGCAGACAAGAGCATCCATAGAGTCTAGTTTATTAAAAGAATCCCCTGGCTCAATAAGGCAACCCTTGGGGCACCCTGATCTGTGCGTCTTCGAGTCAAGAACTAGCAATCCTAGAGTGCATTCTTTCCAACAACCTACCTGCTAGAACTAACAAAAAGGATCAGAGACCCTTTAGAGCAAAGCTCTACCAACAGGAGAGTGTGTAGCGAACCTCTGCCTTATTATGAATCATTGGGCATCAGGTCTTCACCAATACAGCTACTTCTAGTAGTATCAATAGCAAATCCTTACATGACTATATCAATGAAATCGCCCCGAACTTGAAACCAATCATAAAAAATAGTACGGATTTTTTTTCTTTACTAGGAGCGAAAAACGGGGGGTGCGTAGCGACTTGCTTATTTCTAGCTGGAATTACTTACTTTCTTACTTGTGGGCTTACCTCTCTAGACTCCTGAAGCTTCCACGAAAGAATAGTTTAGATCGGTCCGATCTCACTTCGATAGCCTCTTCATCTACTTCAAAACACGATCATGGCTACAATAATATGCATCTCCTGTCGTGCATGTATATGATAATTGTCTCACGTACTAGTATCCTTGGGCTCGGGATTCGTATCAATAGTGAGTAGGTAGCATTTTGGTAGCTAACTGAGAGGTAACTGATTCAAATCCATTCCCCGTGTAGTCTCATATTAAAATGAAAAATACTATTCTGTTACCGGTGGTCTAGCTATTCCTGGTACTTAGCTCCAACTATACTTGTTTGGTTGATGATTGAACTGCAGGCTCTATGAAAAGAATAGAAAGAATCTTTCTTCTGTTGGCTCGCCCAAAGCTGCTCTACTAGTTTCCTTATCAAAGCGGGAGAGCGAGTATATTAACTGGGCAAATAAGTTCTTTCTGAACTAGAAGATTTGAGTTCTGAGTTATGACTGAGCTAACACCTTTTTTGTCCAGTTATTGAACTATAGGTTTTCTTGCTTGCAATTAATGCTGCTCCCGTGTTTGGTCGGGTGTTTTCACTATTGATTTAGTAGCAAATGACTGGCTGGACAATTAGTCTTGCTTCAGTTATTGTTCAATAGGTGTAACTGGTCTTGTCCACAACTGGTGTTTAGGCGGAGTGAGCCTAAGTGAAAGCGAATCATAGAGGAGCGAGTTGTCCTTGAAAGATATTGAGCTCTCTTTTTTTCAGCAAGGAGGGCCCAATATCTCAAGCTTTAAATGAGTAGTGATGAGGGTGCTCTGCTATTATTAGGAATACTTCCCACCCAGTATACTAGGCAGCATCCCCTTTTCTTGAGGCCAAATATATATCCTCTTCGCACATCTTTTTAGACCCAAGTCTTAATTTTCTTTGCTTCTGAGTCGTTCTATCTCGGACTCTAGTTTAGAAACTCTCTGTTCGGAAGTTGTTGAGTTTGCCTTGAAGCTAGTATATCTAGGAGATGATCGAACTTTAACAGTTCCCCTCGGCAGAATGTGATTCTTTTCATTTTTACTTCAGCTCACCCACTTTTGTATTTAACCCCACATTAGTCCCGGTTAGGCTTCCACACATAGTAAATTAAGACCTGCATTATCCGCATCTCCACTTCATTTTCTAGTTAGGATTGTCGTAAGCCCCACTCCTTATGGCAAATGAAGATCGGGCCTGATAGACGAAGAATTTGTAGAATGAAGATAAAGCCTGGTCGTCAAGAATTCTAGAAGTCTTTCCCTTCCCAAGCTTCTATCAGATAGCTCAAACAATTAGGACCTTTTTAGCGGTATCAGGAAGATTAATGAAGCATTTCATTATTGAACAAACTCTATCATATAAAAGCAAAGAACTAAAGGAGCCTATTATACCAAGTCCAATAATTAATTGAATGAGAAATCAATAAGGAATTACGATTCAATGTCTTAGAATGCAGACCAAGGAGAACGCTATGAGGCTAGTCTTTGGAAGGTGTTAATATTCCATATGACTCCTATATAACATTGGCTGCAAAGGCGAACCACAGGATTGTAGATTCTCTGGCAGTTGTGGGTCTAGCAAGCCAGCAGTGGTCTCAATCGGGACCAGGGATGTTGAAATATTCCAGAAGCAATCTCATCTTATCATCTTTTAGGTTGGAAATTTTTCCAAATTCTTAGAATATTATGAGATCCACTATCCATTCATTTTTCATTTCAGGCCCATTGAACTAATTGGTCCAAACTATTCACCCCAATTAATCTACTGGCCTTGTTGGTTGTCTAAGTATACCTACGGCTTGGTTTTTCTAGTGGTGCGAAACAACATGTTCCTTATTGGCTTGGCTTACCTCTTCTTCGGCTCTACCAATAGTCATGGAACTCTTGTCCATTAACATTCCAACTCCCTATCTATGAGATAGCGTAGTTGTATAATATACTTCGAGCGAAGCTCAGATGCTATGCACCTATTGACCGTTTACTTTTCGTTAATGAATGCGAAATTCCCGACCTTACCGTATTTCTATTTCCTTTAGAATCCCTTCTTCTGCCTCTGGATTTCCTACCAAGTGGAGATCGAGGTGCGTAGCGACCAGGTAGCCCCTTCAAAAGAGCCAGTGGCCAAGCAAGCCACCCATTCAAAAGAATGTTTAATACGGTTCTGGATTCTATTAATAACTAACTAAGTCCCGATTCCTCACTATCCAATTATCAAGCTCTCAAACCAGCACACTCGCTCACCAACCGATCTAATATACTTGATCATTCGCCTAACTAACTTTACTAAGACTAATCTGGATCGCTTCTTCATTTCCACCCCTCCCTCTTAAGCTTTCCCTTATCAAGCTTGTGGAGGTTTAGAAAGCTCTTTTCGAATGACTTCACTCCTTCAAATGGAGCCATGATGTAGGTTTGAATGCGTAGCTCAATAGGGGTTATGCCTATACGGATAGGGGGCAGAGAGAGGTAAGGGTTAGTTAATTGGAACAAGAGGATTGTAGCTTTAAGGATCCACCTCATTCAGAGCGATTGTCAAGGAGCGGGAGTGATTAAGCGATGGAAGGCTCTAACGACCAATAAGGGACGACTAACATATGCCTTGTTGAGTGAAGTAAAGAGCCCCAGGTACCGGTCTAAGCTAGAGCATAAGGCCCAAACGGAAGGAATGGCGTGAAGCTCAAGTGATGATGGAGCGATGGAATGATCCAGTATATTCTACCACAACTTAAACAAGTGTTAGGTTGGTGGGAATAAGTATGGACTCCCTTACGGTCGATTAACTATCGCTTCGAAGAAGGAGCGAAGCTCCTTTTTGTCGCTACCTTTAAATCATTTTGATGGGCTTATAGACCGAGACTTATTTTTGTTGATTAGTTGCCTTGGCTTGGTGTTGATGCGGATTGGTAACGACTGACTCTTGATACTAATGCACCTACCAGTTGGTACAACCATAAGTAATAATTACCTCTCTCGGTATATGATGCTTGCCAAGTACTTGTATTCAATAAATCACCCTGAGGAGCCAAAAGTACTTATTGATTGTTTGTTGTGTTCTACTTGTCACTCTCTGATGAGCCTTAGAGACCAGAATCAGTAGCTGATGTATCGGAATGTGTTGGAGCTTCTGCCGCTGGTGTAGTTATAGCAGTTGGACTACCTGGTTCCATTTGGAGTAGTTTGGATCGGTCGCTTACAATGGATCAAACATATAGATTGGACTGAGGAGAAAACTATAGGTAGGGCAATAGATAACACTAATACAGAGCTCCCGTTGGTCTCTACTTTGGTCTCTACTTTTAGTCTCCCACTTGGTATTAATTAATGAGCTAATATACTGGTGCTTAATGGTTAGGTCTAATTAGTCCCGCTAAGAGAGGAAAGGTTTATTGCTGCTGCCCACTTCCAGTAGAAATGATTGGTTTGCCTAGCATTTTGATTCACATGAAATTGGTGTAAGATGGATCAAGCTTCGGCAAGGAAATGATCTCTACTTCCCTAGCAAGAGAACTAAGGAAATGAAGTTTCCTACAACACGAGAACTGATGGAATAAGCCCACTATCAAAGTGAGGTATATTCATTGGGACTATATAATGCCGATGAAAAAGCGGTATGTAGATGTGAAACAAATAAACCCATAGAGATGTGAAAACAATCACTTGTACTCTCTCCTCATTACCCTCCCTTCTTAGGTATTCTTTGGTCTAGCGGAGTTAGCTCTAGCTCGTCGGCCTTTTTCATGGGTTTTCCATTATGATTTTATCTAATTGAAATTTCTATGTGTTATGCTTTACACATTCAAGTAGAAGGTGTTGATTTAGTAACAAACGAAAGGCTCTCTTTGTAAGCGAAATTCACTTTCCTAAACATTCCTGTTCTCTACGGACCTATGTATCACACTTCTTTTTCGGTATGCCGCTCCGCGAGCAAGGGGCGCCATGAGCAGAGCGAGAGAATGTAGTGAGAATTTGTGATTCGTAATTTTCACCTATTTTGATATGTTTAGTGATGATTCCACTAGTTACTTTGATCCTACTCAGTCTTCCTTTTCCATTTGCTTCCAATAGTTCAACCTATTTAGAAAAATTGTCGGCCTACGAATGTGGTTCCTATAACATCCCACCTCTGTTAAGGTCACTCAAAAAGGGAATGCATTAACTTCAGTGGAGCATCATAAGTGTATAGAACAGATAAATTACAAAACAGACAAAATTTAAATAGCGGAAAATAAATAAAACTTTACTTTATTGATAAAACAGTAGCTTGGTAAAACATTTTGTACAAAGATTGTTTTCTAGCACCAAAACACAAATACCCATTACAACAAAGCATCTGTCTTGTTTAACAAAATAAAGAAGCATGAAATGACAATGATATTCCCAAATAAAGCATGAGCCAGCCATAGCAGTGCAAAAGGGAGTTCAAAGCAATACATCGTCTATCTTCGAGCTTGGAAAGAAAACTGAACTAAGTGGTAATATTCCCTACCTGTGAACCTTGGGGGGGAGTGGGACGGAAGAAAAGAGAGCGAAAAAAAAAACAGAGTCAGACATATATCTTGGTAAGTCCAGTGATTATTCAGCATGTAAACAGGTAAAAGGATCATGACATGAATAAACTGGATACCAGACCATAACCATAATAATAAGCATAACAAGGCAACAAATGATGACCGTTAGATATAACAAGGTAAGATACACTGAATGTGCTTCGGTTCTTTCTCTGATTTCCTATTTTCTCTGCACCACCCAACTAGCATCCTAACTAGTGTCTTTTATAGAACGATTCGTATTCCCTACTAGTGTCCCAACTAGTATCCTGTGAAAAAGGATTTGTATCCCCTACTGGTGTTCTATCTAGTATCATGTGTTATAAAATAAGATGATCCCAACCCCGCAATTGTTGTATCCTTCAGTTGTACTTCTAGTATGAGGATCTTACCTCAACCGGCCTAATTGCCATGAAGATGTTAGATGTCCCCTTACTGCCCTATCGATCGGCTCCCTATTTGTATTAACTTTCCTTGTTTCTGTTTCAGTCGGCCCTCTCTTTCATGTAGATACCCTGTGCTGGTCCCACCATAAGGTGTATCAACCCCTATGATAGCAACCCGACACAAATTCTAGATGCTCAATGTATACTACTAATGCCCAGTGCCTGCATTTCCACTCTGGAGCACGTGCATGTCCGTACTTCGTCGGAACTACACTGCTGCACCTCCCACCGCTATTTTGACCGCTTATAATCAGCCCAGTAATCGTGCCCCACCCTGCCTAGTTTCATGGTACCGTGATACATCTATGTGGGTTACTGCTGAAATGGGTCCCCGTTACTAGGGTTTTCTGGGGTCTATTCGTATACCCCTAAATTGGCTAAGTGTTATCCATCCATTTAAGTTAACTTAACCCATCAACTCGCCATGTCATGTTGGTTAAGTGTTTCTTATTAACTTAACCCTTCTCATTCATCATGTTGTAATTGGTTAAGTGTTTTCTATTAACTTAACCCTGTTCAATCATCATATTATAATGGTTAAGTGTTTCCCATTAACTTATACGCACTCATTCGTTGGTTAAGTTATAACTTAACCCCACCACTGGTCATGTTACATTAGTTAAGTGTTGCCCTCTTGTGTTACTTAACCTACCACTTGTCATGTTACATTGGTTAAAGTGTTGCCCTCTTGTGTTACTTAACCCTACCACTTGCCATGTTACATTGGTTAAGTGCTGCCCTCTTGTGTTACTAAACCCTACCACTTGTCAGGTTACATTGGTTAAGTGTTGCCCTCTTGTGTTACTTAACCCTATCACACATCATGTTATATTGGTTAAGTGTTGCTTTGATTAACTTAACCCTACCATTCTTAGCCTATCTGTTTCTTAGCTTGAATTTATTCATTAAAGCACCAACCTCTCACATTAGATCTATATTGTTGCGGTCGCTGGATGTGTCGGGAAGTTCCGGGTAGCCTTACACCGCAACTCAATCTAACCTCGGGTTTTTGGGCTTAAATGTGCTAACCTTTCACATTAGATCTATATTGTTGCAGTCGTTGGATGTACCAGTGATTCCGGGCAGTTTTACACCGCAACTCAGTCTAACCTCGGGTTAGGCATGTTCACCTTTAGCCAATTTACATATTTCTCATATGTGTCTAAATCTATGTGTCAAATTTTCCACAAGTCTAGTAAATACAAGTTTATGCCACATTCCCAAGCTATGCCCAAAATTTACTAAGTTAAATTATACCCAATTTTCCCCACGTTATAATCGCACGTACAATGATATTTAATCTAAGTTCTGAATGAACTTAGTATTCACAAAAGCAAGTAAAAAGGGAAAAAATAGAGAAGGAGCATAAGAATTGACATAAGGAAAAAATAGGCATGTAAAGATGTACCAAATTCAAGAATCATGTTTCAATGTTGTATATTAACACTATGTGTGGACAAGCTAAGCAATTCACACCATAGGTTTTAAGATTAGATAGAATTGGACTTAAGAGAATTACTAATTTAACGTACCACATGATAGGTACCATTTGATAAATCACAATAGTATCATAGGCATATGTTATACAACATGAGAAGTTGCATCCTATCAATCACAACAATCTCATAGGCATGATAGGTTCATTATGTCAGTCCAACAGTCTCATAGGCATGATAGGTTCTATTATGTCAATCCAACAGTCTCATAGGCATGATAGGTTCTATTATGTCAGTCCATCAGTCTCATAGGCATGATAGGTTTTGTTATGTCAGTCCAATAGTCTCATAGGCATAAGCAATTTAGATGACAAAAGGATAAGCACGAATTAGAATTAGGCATCGTTCTAGATCCGATTATTACAGTCATGATTTCTATTAGATATTTAAATCTAAATAATAACTAAACTTATAGAAAAAGGACGGATCTTGTATTCTGGGATCTGATTTTTGAATTTGAAAAGCTATCCTTTGATGTAGACGTTTGATTTGATGTTCTTCTAATTGATTACTAGTTTGGATTTATTTTTCTAGTTAGGAGAAGATGAAGGAAGCTAGGCTAGCTTGTAGACGAACAGCATGACGACACCATAGTCTTAGGGTTATAAGGTTAGGGTCTGGGTTTGGCTATGTATATATAGATGTCTAGGATTAATTCTAGCTTTTAGTTTAGTCTAGGAGAAATCAGAGCCATCAAACAAAAGAGATGCGTCATCCAGCAACCCATAGCACGACACATAAGCCCTAACACCTCAGAAATTAGTCACTGGACAATCAGAGAAGGCCACGTCAGCTCAGGAATACATAAATTCGTCACAGGAAGCAAATATCAAAGGGGTCGACTCCCTACAGGGGGTCGACACCTATGTAGTCTCCCCTGTAAGGGGCGTCGACACCTATGTCGACTCCCCCTGGGTGGGTCGATACCCTGAGTAGGAATTTTCTTGCTCGGCCTATTCTCTTCGAATTTTGAATTTTGAATTGGGTTTATTATTTAACTATTATTTTCTGTTTATTCTTGAAATCTTCTGAACTCCATAACTTCTTCATATGGAGTCCGATTCACGCAAACTCGGACTCTATCTTAGGCAAAATTCCGTGATGAACGCAATGGCATAACCCATTTCCCTTTATTCTTCTTCTAAAAATTAAGTGTTATTAGATTTGTTAATTTTAATATTCACAGAAAATACGGGGTGTTACATTTTCCCCTCCTTAAAGGATTTCATCCCCGAAATCTCTAAGTTAAGAAGAATGTATCCTAACATCCATCTACTCAACCATCAATCACAGGCATCCATTGTCCTTCAAAGACTTCTAACTCTTTCATGATCATATGCATAGTGTGTGTATATGTCCTTATCTAATGTAAAATTAGGCGGTCTACTGATTCAAGTGACCTCCTTGATGCGAATCATGTCAGTGCTATGAGTCCATCATATATGCAATTATTCCTAATTGTATTTTGTAACTTCTACATGAACGTACAAATGCAACGTCCACATGATAACACATCAAGTTTCAATCCATATATAAATTCATATATGCATATGCAATATGAATGTGACTGAGCCAATCTAGTACCTATTGTATGTGTGTATATGCATCCACGAGCAACCACTAGCAAACACTTGCATCCACCAAACATAACATGTCTCAAACACATGTTTACATCCATTGGCTTCTACCTAAGGATCGAGGATAGGACCGAGAGGATATACTTAAAAGATAAAAAATAGCATGCAAACAAACTTTACACAAAAAGAGAGATCAAAGATATAACCTCAAAAGGTATGATGCGTGTATCTAATCTTCAACCTTCTAAGTCGCATGTTCTTGAGCTTCACCCCATTGTGCTCTGACTGTCTTAATTTCACGATTGCGTAGCTTCTTAATTTCTATTTCCAAAATATGAGTTGGGCACTACTTCGCCCTCGACATGTGCCGTATGTCTACGAAATTATGGCGAAAAGAAAGGAAGAAGAGATTAAAATAGAGAATCGAAAGGCAGTGCATATGGCTTTGGGGAATACGCCTTTTAAAAACAATACTTTTCTCTTGAAAAATACTTCTTTAAGTCATGTTTTAGAAAGCACCCCTTTTAAAATATGATTTTGAAAAATCTTTTATCTATTCTGGTAACCTTTAGCTCTGATTCCACATGTAACACCCCACCTCTGTTAAGGTCACTCACAAAAGGAATGCATTAACTTCAGTGGAGCGTCATAAGTGTATAGAATAGATAAATTACAAAACAAACAAAAATTAAATATCGAAAAATAAATAAAACTTTACTTTACTGATAAAACGACATCTTTGTAAAACAGCTTGTACAAAGATTGTTTTCCAACACCAAAACACCAATACCCATTACAACAAAGCATCTGTCTTGTTTAACAAAATAAACAAGCATGAAATGACAATGATATTCCCCAATAAAGCATGAGCCAACCATAGCAGTGGAAAAGAGAGTCCAAAGCAATATATCGTCTGTCTTCGAGCTTGGAAAGAAAACTGAGCTAAGTGGTAATATTCCCTCCCTGTGAACCGGGGGGGGAGGGGGGTGGGACGGAAGAAAAGAGAATGAAACAAAACAGATTTAGACATAAATCCTGGTAAGTCCAGTGATTATTAAGCATGTAAACAGGTAAAAGGATCATGACATGAATAAACTGGATACCATACCATAACCACGATAATAAGCATAGCAAGACAACAAATGATGATCATTAGATATGACAAGGTTAGATACGCTGAATGTGCTTCAGTTCTTTTTCTGATTTCCGATTTTCTCTGCACCACCCAACCAGCATCCTAACTAGTGTCTTTTATAGAATGATTCGTATTCCCTACTAGTATCCCAACTAGTATCCTGTGAAAAAGGATCTGTATCCCCTACTAGTGTCCCAACTAGTATCCCGTATTATAAAATAAGGTGATCCCATCCCCGCAATTGTGGTAGCCTTCAAGTGTACATCTAGTATGAGGATCATACCTCAACCAGCCTAATTGCCATGAAGATGTTAGATGTGTCCTTACTACCCTATCGATCGGCTCCCTATTTTTATTAGCTTTCCTTGTATCTGTGTCAATCGGCCCTCTCTTGCCTGTAGATACCCTGTGCTGGTCCCACCATAAGGTGTATCAATCCCTATGATTGCAAGCTGACACAAATTCTAGATGCATAGTGTATACTACTGATGCCCAGTGCCTGCTTTTCCACACTGGAGCACGCGCACGCCCATACTCCGTCAGAACTACACTACTGCACCCTCTGCCGCTATTTTGACCGCTTATAATCAACCCAGTAATCGTGCCCTACCCTGCCCAGTTTCAGGGTATTGTGATACATCTATGTGGGTTACTGCTGAAATAGGTCCCCGTTACTAGGGTTTTCTAGGGTCTATTCGTATACCCCCCAAATTGGCTAAGTAGTATCCGTCCATTCAAGTTAACTTAACCCATCCACATGCCATGTCATGTTGGTTAAGTGTTTCTTATTAACTTAACCCTTCTCATTCATCATGTTGTAATTGGTTAAGTGTTTTCTATTAACTTAACCTTGTTCATTCATCATAATATATTGGTTAAGTGTTTCCCATTAACTTAACCCCATTCGTTCGTTGGTTAAGTGTTAACTTAACCCTACCGCTAGTCATGTTACATTGGTTAAGTGTTGCCATCTTGTGTTACTTAACCCTACCACTTGTCATGTTACATTGGTTATGTGTTTCCCTCTTGTGTTACTTTACCCCACCACTTGTCATGTTACATTGGTTAAGTGTTGCCCTCTTGTTACTTAACTCTACCACTTGTCATGTTACATTGGTTAAGTGTTGCCCTTTTATGTTACTTAACCCTGTCACACATCATGTTATATTGGTTAAGTTTTGCTTTGATTAACTTAACCCTACCATTCTTAGCCTGTCTGTTTCTTGGCTTTAATTTATTCATTAAAGCACCAACCTCTCACATTAGATCTATATTGTTGTGGTCGCTGGATGTGCCGGGCGGTTCTGGGCAGCCTTACACCGCAACTCAATCTAACCTCGGGTTTTTGGGATTAAATGCGCTAACTCTCACATTAGATCTATATTGTTGCAGTCATTGAATGTGTCGGGTGGTTCCGGGCGGTTCCGAGCGGTTCTGGGCAGTCTTATACCGCAACTCAATCTAACCTCGGGTTAGGCATGTTCATCTTTAGCCAATTTACATATTTGTCATATGTGCCCAAGTCTGTGTGTCAAATTTTCCACAAGTCTAGTAAATACAATTTTATGCCACATTCCCAAGCTATGCCCAAAATTTACTAAATTAAATTATACCCAATTTTCCCCGCATTATAATTGCACGTACAACGAGATTCAATCTATGATCCGAATGAACTTAGTATTCACAAAAGCAAATAAAAAGGGGAAAAATAGAGAAGGAGCATAAAAATTGACATAAGGAAAAAAATAGGCATGTAAAGATGTACCAAATTCAAGAATCATGTTTCAATGTTGTACATTAACACTATGTGTAGACAAGCTAAGCAATTCACACCGTAGGTATAAAGATTAGATAGAATTGGACTTAAGAGAATTACTAATTTAATGTACAACATGATAAGTCCCATTTGATAAATCACAATTGTCTCACAGGCATAGGTTGTACAACAACAAAAAGTTACATCCTATCAATCACAACAGTCTCACAGGCATGATAGGTTCATTTATGTTAGTCCAACAGTCTCATAGGCATGATAGGTTCTATTATGTTAGTCCAACAGTCTCATAGGCATGATAGGTTCTATTATGTCAGTCCAGTAGTCTCATAGGCATGATAGGTTCTATTATGTCAGTTGAGCAGTCTCATAGGCATAAGCAATTTAGATTAGACAAAAGGATAGGCACAAATCAGAATTAGGCATCGTTCTAGATCCAATTATTACAGTCATGATTTCTATTAGATGTTTAAATCTAAATAATAACTAAACTTACTGAAAAAGGATGGATCTTGTATTCTGGGATCTGATTTCTGAATTTGAAAAGCTATCCTTTGATGTAGACGTTTGATTTGAAGTTCTTCTAACCTATTATTTGTTTGGATTTATTTGTCTAGTTGGGAGAAGATGAAGGAGGCTAGGCTAGCTTGTAGACCAACAACATGACGACACCATAGTCTTAGGGTTATGAGGTTAGGGTCTGGTTTGTCTATGTATATATAGATGTCTGGGATTAGTTCTAGCCTTTAGATTAGTCTAGGAGAAATCAAAGCCATCAAACCAAAGAGATGTGTCATGTAGCTAACCATAGTACGACACATAAGCCCTAACACCTTAGAAATTAATCATTGGCCAAACAGATAAGGCCACATCAGCACAGGACTATAGAAATTCGTCACACAGATAGAAAATCTCAAAGGGGACGACTCCCTACAGGGGGGTCGACACCTATGTCGACTCCCCTATATGAGGGTCGACACCTATGTCGACTCCCCTTGGGGGGGTGTCGACACCCTGAGCGGGAATTTTCCCGCTTAGCCTATTCTGTCTGAATTTTGAATTTTGAACTGGATTTATTAGTTAATTATTATTTCTGGTTTATTCTTGAAATCTTATGAACTCCGTAACTTCTTCATACGGAGTCTGATTCACGCAAACTCGGACTCTATCTCAAGAAAAATTCCGAGACGAACGCAATGGCTTAACCCGTTTCCCTTAATTCTTCTTCTAAAAATTAAATGTTCTTAGATTTGTTAATTTAATATTCACAAAAAATACGGGGTGTTATAGTTCTGATCCCTCGGCAATGCCAGGAGTAATTTCAATATGTGATTTTATTTAGTTCCTTTTTTATTTATTATGCATGATCTGGAAGTCACCTTTTCTTCTCCTTGGGAAGTACCTCCAAACAAAATTGATCCGTTTGGATCTTGGTCCATAATGACCTTTTTATTGATTTTGACAATTGGATCTCTTTATGAATGGAAAAGGGGTGCTTCGAATCGGGAGTAACCACTTGTGATAGGGCAAAGGGAGGAAGGACATAGAAAAGATCAGATGCCTATATTCAATCAATTGATTCGTCATGGTAGAGAAGAAAAATGGTGCACGCACCATACTCGAGCTTCAGATCAATGTCCCCAGAAGCAAGGAGTATCCCCGCGTGTTCTGACTATCACACCGAAAAGAACTGATTCAGCTCTACGTAAGATAGCCAAAGTGCGGTTGACCAATTTGCCTGATATATTTGCTCACATTTCGGGTGAAGGTCATAATTCCATTGTATTCGAGGACTCAAGGATTTGCTGGGAATTTTGGATCAAAGACGAGGGAGATCTAAATATGGTGCAGAAAAAATAAAATCTAAATGAATGGAAGATGCCTCTGGAACGTTGCTCGGCCCTTGTTTTTCAGGGCGAGGTACATAGCCCACAGTGGTATGCCCTAAAAACTCCCAGTATATTAATTGGCCCTTCTGAATGACCGGCTACGCTACCTCGCTTTTTAGGTTGTGCCCCTTCTCTACTACAGATAGTGTAAGTTGTTTACGAATCAGATTCATGTTGCCAGTATATTAATTGGAGGCTTGGCCTACACGAGACCGAGCATCAATTTCCTTGGGCAGTCAAAAAACGAGTGGAAGGGGGCTTTTTAACCAAAAGCAGGCGCTAGCATATTAATTATGGAGGTACAAACATAGGAAGGATCAACTGCAAACTACTCCGGAGGTTTGGATTCATAGATGGGTAGAATCCGCTCTTTGTGGGTGGATGCTTGAGGGAGCTGCTAAAGCAACTGACACCGGTGAATAAATAGTATTGATATCCACATCCTTGTCCCCTTCTTCTACTATGCATTATGGTCCTCAAAGAAAGAAGGGTGGTAAAATGCCTTTGCCAAGCTCGATTAGGTAGGGATCGACATATTGATGTTACGAGAGCTTATGATGTTGTTGCGAAGGGTGTATATATTTCATGGGCACTGATCGGACATGGGAACAAAGCCTGATTTTTTGTTACAACACCAGAAAATCCTAGCATGCTACCACCAATTTCTTAGTTCATTGGGAACAAGCCTGGTTCTTTATTATAGCACTAGACCTCTTCTTTCTCTTTGTACATTCCCCTTATACTCCGAAGTCAATAAGCCTATTCATCTTGGTCACGTAAAACCACCTCTGGGCTCTGGGCCTCGGGCCTCCTATTCATCCTAACCAGTTCTGTTTCTTCATTGTTTCCCGCCCTGAGTCATGATTCTTTAATACAACCACGTCGTTTCCCTCCTCATGGCTGGATATACTAGAGATCTATGTCGACCGTTGTTTCTTAACAACACCTGTTTCTCTTTGCGCAGTTTCTCTATCTTTTATATCTTTTTTTCTTCATTAGACCCACCAGAACACCTTTTCTCCTACGGAGTCACCACCTTCTTTGGAAAGAGGTTATAGTACCAAAGGTGCATAGTGCTCTTTCCTGTTTGTTACATCACCGGACAATCTTTAATGCTTTCAGTATACTGGACTTGGTATCTACGCTCCTGGTTGGTTCATCCTATGGGCCCCTGCTCCCAAGTAAGAACCCGGTCGACTGCCTTTGCCTGCCAGGGAACAAACAATCATACCTGGAGTCAAAGTAGCTCTAATACATCCTCCCTTGTTAGTTGTCACCTGCCTAGAGGTCGCTTTGTTCTCACTTTAGTCACCTTGCTACTAAAGCTTCCCGAAAACAACATTTGACTAGCATGTGTTAAGCCATAGGAATAACCAATTCAGATTTAGGACCAAAAGCGGTTAGCAGTGACCATTATTTAAGCCTCTTCGGCTTGGGTTAAAAGCACGGAATGTCATCACCATCCTCGAATAAATTTCCGCTTGGGTTAAAGGCACGATGAATAGCGCGTAGCAAAGCAGCGCCTAATACTCCGGCAACTCCCATCATATGAAATGGGTTCAATGTCCAACCCTTGGAAGAAGAGGAAATAATATTCTGGGCAAAATATAACTGTACACCAAAACTAGCGCAAAGAACCAACCCAAGCAGATTGACCCAATGGATAAATCAGGAATACAAAAACAAAAACAGCAATTGGACCAGAGAATGCAATTGCAGGTCATAGTTGAACAGATCGAGGAGGGGATCCGAAGTCCCAGAATTCATTACTGCTTCTAAATGAGGTATTTTCAGTTATTTGCGGGTGTTTTGGCTTGCAAAGTGACGGTCTTGATCGAGAAAGACGTAGTCCTATCTATCTACCTCTCCAGACACAATATCTTGAGTACTTATGGTGTTGACTACATCTGCTGACATGTGATGTTTGGATATAGAATTGAGTCCTTGTGAATGGGCAGAGCCAGGTGCTCTTGTTTTACAACGGTAGGGACGACTGCTTCCATTACTGATAAGAAAGACACCAAATTCTCCTTTAAGTGCTTCAACTGCGGTATAGGTAGAAGGAGCCGATACGGAAACGGTATAGGTAGAAGGAGAAGATATGGAA
The DNA here is from genome assembly GCA_030737875.1 of Allium sativum. NCBI lineage: Eukaryota > Viridiplantae > Streptophyta > Magnoliopsida > Asparagales > Amaryllidaceae > Allium > Allium sativum. Next base: position 231,736,046 of record CM060921.1, read on the forward strand.
AAACCTTCTGTATAAGGTTCGAAATGGTGAATTGAGGTAGAGTAGACCGATGATCCTATAGTCATTTGTCTGACTATGGAAAGAAAAAGCTTGCATTTGCTCTCCCTAAAATATAACTGATCCCATCTCTCTCCAAACCTAACATGGTAGTTTCCCATCATAAGGCTTTCTCTCTATAGATTGAGCCATCGAGGATCCCATTTGTTCAAAATTCAGTTGACAACTTCTATAGATAAGGCAGAGTGTCCTTGGTTCAGCATTATAGAACGCAGGCTTCGACGCTACTACAGTGCTTTGCTAACCTCACTTCGGTTGCACCACCTCGTTATGAGAATGATGATTCGCTAACACGTTGCGTTGTTAGCTTCGCTACTGACGCTTCTTCTTAAGTGCTTCCCTACCGAGGTGACCTCGGGTCCACCCAGTATAAACATAGGTGACTTACAGGTCCAGTATAATTCGACCGATGGTAGCGTAGCTCCAGGAGGTGAAAACTAACAAAGGAGGGACGTTGTATACAACGACCGGAGTGAGGTATCATAGCTCTAACATCCAGTATATTAATAGGGACAAGAGAACCATTATAATAATTGGAAAGTCTAAGGGAGTGAAGCAGACATTTCGAAATGACAATATCGAAGATATTTTCATCTATACGGTCACTGTAACGGCCTGAAAATCCGTACCAATTTGAGCTGACTAATACCCAACACATTCAACTCAAAGTGCACGAAAATTCAGATCATTAATAGAAAGAAGTTAGAGGATGAGATAGAACAGATAGAACTAATAGAATAGAAGAAGAAGAACACAGCTGAATATAATCAGAGTAAACACGAATCTCACAGCGGAACGAATAAATTGTATTATAACATAACTTTGAAATACAAAATATGAATTTGTATTTACATATCATATCAGAGTATAACTCATATACATCACAGCGGAAATAATCTATAAATAACTAATCGGTGAAGCCGCCAGTTTTGAGCTCCTCCAACTATATCTGCAAAGCCTGAAACACTTGACTGCCCGTACAAATTTGGGCACCCAAGAGTTTAGGGAAAACAAACAAAATAAACTCTAGGTCAGTCATGGGACTGGTGTGAGTAAATTCCAACCATACTGTTTAACTTTTGAGAATCCTTTGAAAAACAAAAATATTTTGAGAATCCTTTGAAAAACAAAGATAATAGTAAGACCAGCCCACACACAAACATGGACGGTTTTTACCTTACTATAACCCAAAATACTTTGATATCAAACTTCAGCGATATTATAATAATGTCTAATCAAATAAATAATCAAATAGAGGGTATACGTTCCACATATATAATATAAAATCTAAAACTGCAGAGCGCTTATAGGAGATTGGATTCCAACAGACAAGGTATGGGAGCACCTTCTGATATGTGTACTCTAGAGGGTATACACTGCAGGTTCAACAAGAACGTTTTGCAACCCGGCCACACATGACCGACCACTCATTTAGCTTGAGTGTATCAAATATATTGCCACCCACGGTTTTTGTCCATCCAACCGTCATCTGAGGATACAGAAACGAAAAGAAGAAAAAATATGAATTTTCTCTAGATCAGTGACAATACACCCTGCTTGGGTATGACCCAACTAGCCATGCTGCCTAGCCCAACTTTTGTTACTTCCTGGTTGTAAAGCTAGAGTCTACCTCTATCTTCGGAACATCTGATCACCATTCACTTTGAATGCCACATCGTCAAGCCCGTCAATTCACTAATCGATTCCCAAACATATCACGGGTATAAAAAGCTGAGAGGAACGAATTCCTCCGCCACCAGACGTAATACCTTTAAGAGATCAATCGTACGTGATTTACTAGGTATACTCTGTCAGACACTCGTCCATACAAGTTGTCCTGGGACTGGACAAACAGAAAACAAATTCTGGAACAGGACGACCCTTGCATTTCACTCCGTCTTCAATTGTCTGTAGCATAATCTATTTCGCAGTGCTTATACCCACACGGAGTGGTTTCGGATAATATATCCAACCGGTCTCTCCGTATTGACAACGATGGTCAAAACACTTCGATAGTCGGTTATTTAACTGTCAAAGTAAAAACAACGTGCATTCAAATGTACAACAAATCATCACACAATCACTGGCCCCTTTTATTTATTAATTTTCCAACTTCTCATATCCTAGAAAATATACGTTATTAATCTTCAGAAACATTCCTATCATTTCCCCATTTCTTATTTTCTATATTTTAGAAAATATACCTTATAAATCTTTGGAAAACATTTCCAGTTCTCATTTAATCATTTCAATCTGCAAATTATTTGCTTAACTCTTCATTCTAGAAATAACTACCCTTATAGGTTCATATCCTATTTGCCAACTTCCTTATCTAATTTATATTCCCATTCTACTTGATTGAAACGACCCAAACTTCCCAGTAAAGGAAAGACTGGATTGCTTTGAGAACAATACACAACAGAACACAAACTAAAGAACATTTTATTGCTCATTACAACAATTACATCAGAGTACAAGAATGTAACAGAGTATGAATACTTATTACACAATAGAAATACAATAATATCAGAGTTTTAAATTACATTTAAATAGCAGCGGAAAAACATACAAATATACAACTGGAAGGAATACACAGATACAGAGCTTTCCGAATACCGCTTCAGCTGTAAACCAGGATCCTGTAAATATATCTGCAAAAAGCTACTCGACTGCCCGTGTGGAAAATATGGGCACACGAGTTTGCCAGTGAAACAAACTATAGGTCAGTCATGGGACTGGTATGAGAAATCATAACTTAACTTATCTAATAATAAGGCTAATCGCAGGACCACGCCGCTAACGCGGAACGGGTTTACTCCATTAGATTGCCAGTGCATAAAATAAAGTAAATCGTTAAACAACGCAATGCTTTTTAGAAAAATGAGACCATTCTAAGACCCAAGTCCCATCACACAATGCAGCGCAAACCGGAGGATAGGGTTTTACCTTATAATGGTCAAAAGATGCTTGATACGATAAAACGAATTTAATATTAGTGTGTATATGTTCTAATAAAAACATTTCAATCATAATGTATCAATCATAGACGGCATGGGTACCATATATCATGTCGCCATACTAGTTCTACAATCAAAACCGCAAGGTCGTATTGGAAATTGGATTTCCATCATGAGTCGAGGCTAGGGACAAGCCCTTCTCCGATTCGAGACACTCTAGCAAATGCCTCAGCATCCCACGCAGTGAACCCTTAGAGCAGTAGGGCCGGTCCCTACCTATCGGCAGTTGATTAGTTATGCCTGAACACACGTTTCCCGGTTCCTTTGAACCTATAATATGACCACTAACGGCCTATAAAAATCCGAGGCGCCTCAAAATCCATCATCCACATAAGTAAAATGCCAGTCAGTTTAAGCACTGACACTACCACTAGCTAGAAAGAAACGTGTGCACTCCCTACGGTCCATATCCCGTTTTTGACTCATACCGGGGTGTGAGGCTCGCGAAGTCACGATATACACAAAGCTATGCCGTAATAGGCTATACTCTGATCATCCCACAAGGCCCTTCTTTTCAACAAAAGCCTTGATCAATTGCATCTTGGCGTCCCACATTGATAATTCACGCCATGCGATCAATCACTGTTAATATATACCAGGGTGTTAAGTAGAGAATAAATCCTCCACCACAAAACAGACATACATTAACAGAAATCGATTTAATTCACACAGAACGAAATCCAATGTCAGACACGCATCCATTTACTAGCTTATGCTCTAGGTCTGAGCGAAAACCAAATCCGAACAATCATCAATAGTCCGGACGGCCACCACTGAAGCCCATTCAAGGTAGCTACTCCCATCAAGGGTTTCTTTAGCAGCACATCCATTCGATGTGAAGATCGTTGGTCTTCAACCACCGTCTTCATTTTCGACTCTTCATCGTCGTAGTAATTATTCGGAATGGGTTAAACCCGGTCTTCCCGAATAACTCATATATTTTTATAATTAAAATCAAGTACTATAGAAGCACATCCAACGTCTCATTCCAATTCAGAATATCCTTTTAAATAAAATATTCACATTATCTTATCGAAAATAAGTTCTTCAAATTTATTCCTAAATCTTTCTTTTAAAGATTTTTTAAACCCCAATTTGGTTTTAAAATCAAAAATCATTATTCAATGATTATTTAAATTTAAGAAATTTATCTTATCCTTACTGGGTTAAAGAACTAATGTCATTTCAAAACACCGTTCTCGATAAACCCAAAATCATCTTCCATAAAATATGGAATCTTCACAGAAATCATATCAATATATATAATCGTTATAAATTTCTATGCCCGACCAATAATATAAATGGAATAATTGCAAAGCCTTTAAAATTCCATATGTAGTATCGATCTTCCTTTATAGAAGCTTATCTCGGTTATTATTAATTCAAATTCCATTCGACTCCAATTTAATATATTAAATTGGAAAACTTTACTTTTGGAAAATTCCCATTTAAATTTTAATAAAAGATTTATAATTTCCAAATCATATTTTCACTGTCAATTGAGTTAAAGAACAGATGTCATTTAAAAACATTGTTCACGATAAACTCAATTCACAAATCATTTTTATTCCAATTACAAAATATAGTTTGAAACTCTAGTTATCTTAATTTAAAGATTTGTTCTTTTCAACTGGGTTTAAGAAAGGTGTCATTGAAGACACCATTCACGACAACCCAAAATCCAATTTATTTAATTTAATTTCAATTAAATATTCTCTAATTGGAAAACTTCATTAAATCTTAATTTAATGATCTATTCTAGTTAATAACTAGTTCATTTAAATAAAAATATATTTTCCAAAATATATTCTTTCCTAAAATATTTTCTAAGACATTTTCTAAAATATTCTTTTTCTAGAATATCCTTTATTGGAATGTGACTCAATCAACAACCGTATATCACATGAAATCAACAAGCATGACAAATAATTATTAAACATCCAAATGATGACCAAAGTGGAATTTATAACTGTGTGAGCATTACAGTAAATAACTAACGCTCATCACAGACTGTCAATCCATCGATTGATAGATAACTAAATATTAGGATTAGTGTGTATCCAATATCATCCCAATACTCGTGTGGGGTTTCATCCATCAAACAAATAATAATATATTTGTGCACTTAGGCGATGTGTAAAAATTATCGACCCAATCACATAAACAAGTCGGATGACTCGTAAATGGAAGTGTAAGATTCAGTTTGAATATAATAATATTATGTTTAACACATCAAACATTCTGACATCACAAATATATATCTCAATTATTTTTATTGTGAACAAATGATAATAAAAATCTACTCTTTCATTTCAATTCTTTTAAAAGTGGCAAAAATGTATCTTTTACCCTAATCCTTTTAAAGTGACAAAAATGTTGAAATTTTGTCTAATTCCTTTCGATGTACAAAACATGGTAATTTTGTCAAATTCATTATAATGTACAAGATATGAGAATTTTTTCAAATTCAATTCTGATGTACAAAATATGATGATTCTGTCAAATCTTTTAAGGTAAACAAAAATGTTATTTTTGTCTTCATTCTTTTAAAGTAAACAAAAATACTAACTTTACTTTAATCCTTTTTAATGATCAAAGTGTACTCTTTCTTCTTTGTGAACAAAAAATGTATTTTTGGTTTTAATCCTTATTAATGATCAAAAATGTAATCTTCCTTCATAATGACAAAATGTATATTTTGGTTAAACTCTTTATTATGACCAAAAATAATTATTTTTGTTTCATTCCTTATTATTGACAAAATGTGTATTTTCACTTCATTCTTTTTAAGGTGACAAAAGTGTCCATTCTAATTCATTCTTTTTAATGTATATAAAAAAATATACATTTTCTAGTTTATTCTTTTAATGTATAAAAATATACATTTTCTAATTCCTTTTATGTATAAAAATATACATTTTTAATTCATCTTCTTCAATGTATGAAAATATGCATTTTTAATTCATCTTCTTTAATGTATGAAAATATACATTTTTAATTCATCTTCTTTAATGTATGAAAATATACATTTTTAATTCATCCTCTTTAATGTATGAAAATATACATTTTTTCTAACTCTTTTAAATGCAACAAAATATGATTATTTTGTTAAATCTTTTCAGTGCAAACAAATATGATTATTTTGTTAATCAAGTTTTGACAATAATGTTGATTCTATTTTTCACAAATCAAGTATTCACCAAAAATGTGATTTTATATTTCTATAATCATTTCTAAACAAAATATCCCTTTTTATCTTTCTAATGTACATTTTAACAAAATGTTCTTTTTAATCCTTTTTAACATTTCTAACCAAAATGTCCTTTTTATCCATTCTTCTAAATATGATAAAATGTGCATTTCACATTCATTCTACTAAATATGATAAATTGTGCTTTTTATTCATTTTTCTCAAAGTGACAGAATGTCCATTTTTAATTTATTCTTTCTAATGTATAGAAACATACCTTTTTCCAATTTATTCTTTCTAATGCCAAGAATATTAATTTTTGTCCTATACAATCTAATTAACAAAAATGTTAATTTTATTCTTTATAATCTAATTGACAAAATGTTAATCTTTTTCTTTATAATATAATTAACGAAAGATGTTAATCTTCTTCTTAATATGTAAACAAAATATGTATTTGTCATTCTTTCTTATATGTAAACAAAATATGTTAATTTGTCTAATACTTCTATGTAAACAAATATTTCTTTTAATTTACAAAACACACTTCAATTCAAAAATGTTTTTTTTTATTTGCAAAACATATTTCAAATAAAATGGTTGTCTTTATTCACAAGGTAACATTTGTATGGAAATGAGGTTTTATTCCATTGTAACATTTATAAGAAAATGTTATTTTATTTCAACTCTTTTACTGTATAATGTGTATATTTTTGTTTAATCCTTTTTATGTACAAAAATGTTGATTTTGTCTAATTCACTTTTAATATAAAAAGTTTTGGTTTTGAACGTATATGACAAACATTTATTATTCTAATATATATAACAAAATTGATTATCCTAATATATAACAAAATTGATTTTTCTATATATACGATAATATATGATCTTATCGCATACACAAAATTCTAACAAACATGAATACACAATCACAATCAATCGTCCATCACAATCATAGCACATTCAACATTTAAATGAGTATATACATACAACATGAATTTCATACTGAATGAATACAATAAAATAAATAAACAATTAATTTTAGTTTTAAAATAGAAATCTCACCTTGCTTTGTTCTGTACGATTCAGATCTGAATTTGCTCTAAAATTTGATTCGCTCTGTTTTAGTTCTAGTTTGTTCCATCGCGTAGCATTCTTCTTCATAGTTCCAATGGATCTGAAATTTCTGAAATCCGTTTTCATTTGGTCAAGTTATGGCTTAAACAAGATTGATTAAAATTTTAAAATTAAATTAATAAAATAATTAAGGGATTAACCTCCTTCTTCTACACTCAGACAACGGCCGCGGTTGTTCTAGTTTTGTTCGGTCTTAGGGTTGGGGTTTTCGGGCAATACAAGGTACGGGAGATCGATCGGCGAACGTCACGAGGAAGGGGAGAGGATGGCGCACCCAACCATGGGTGTGGGGCCCAGCTCAATGCTGAGATGGCGACTGGTGGCGGTCTGTTCGTCGTGGCTTTGGGGATGCGGCCGTCGAAGTACATGCCACCAGGGAAGGCTCTGAACGTACTGATTTGAAGAGGGTGGATTGCTCTTCGATTTGGGTATTGGAATTCTCGAAATTATTGAGTGGATTGTTGGAGATTAAGGACTGAAATCGGGAAGGAGTTAGCCATTGAAATGGTGAAAACGGCGGCTGTAGAAAAGGGTATTAGGGTTTAGTATTTTTCTTGTATTTATACTATATTTTATAGCGTTTTTTTTTCTATTTATTTATTTTAATTCAAGAAAATGTTTGTTCGTTGTAATTAACTCCGATTCGAACCCAACGAATGTCGCCTCTAGCCAAATACGCCTGTCCCGAACACAATGGAATATGTTTCGTAACCCAGTTCGGCTGTTATGATATGTTTTTCTTTAAATTAAATTATAAATCCTTTAATTATTTAATTCAAACGTACATTTTAAATTACCGAGGCCATATACGGACTCTAAAAACTACAGAAAAATTAATTTTAGTTATGTTTTGACGATACAGTTCTAACAAGACTAATTTCGTTGAATTCTGAGACCGTTTGAAACATGGCCTTTTTCTAGTCGATTAAATTTGACTGAAATTGACAAAACACGTTTTCCTCTGCCACGCTCAAATATTATTCGAAAAATTATCAAAATTGAAACCTAGCAATAATTTGACATTCCGGTTCCAACAAAAGTGGTTTCATCGAAAACTGAGGTCGTTTGTAAAATGACTATTTTCAAGGCTAATATATTTTAAATTAATATATATATAAATTCTACAGCGACTTTTCTAAATTTTGAACTGGACATAACTTTCAAAATATAAAGTGAAATTTCAGTTTTTCAGATTCGTTTGAAAGGTATGATTAAACAGATTTAAATATTTCTTGATTTGCTCAATTCTGATTTAAAATGAATCCTGTACAGCCGGTCAAAGTTCAAATTCAAAATTTCAAACTGCAGCATTGTTTTAAACTCATTTTATAATTAAATTGAATTTATTAATTTTAACTTCAATTAAAATAAACTTTTAGTCGTTCTTATTTAAAATAAGTTATTTTAAATTTTAAAATCCATTAAAATTTCTAAAATAAAAATTTTAAATTGACCCCAAAATTCCGGGTCGGTACAATCGCCTCCACTTAAAAATCTTTTCGTCCTCGAAAAGGAACGTAGCTAAAAGTTGTTTAATTTAACCAACTCAACCTTAAAAAAAATTTATTGGTTTAATTAATTATCATTCTAATATTTTAAGTAGTGAAATTAATAATCAAACATCACAACCAACAATCAATTAGGTGATTAACTTTTCAAATATATAATCTTTATATATAGTCAAAAATCATATTTTTAGTGCAAATCATAGCAATTGTACTAACTAAGTGTTTGTTCTCATACCAGTCAATGGAAATATATAAATATCCCACTTTCACTACTCGAACATAAATACTGGTGATGGTCGACCTATCACCAGAATTATCCCCGGGCGGCTAGAGCGTGATTCTATATCTATCCAGTATATTAAAACCTTGAATATCCGTTAATTACTCGTATATTCAAAATCTTTATATACTCGATTGTCCACTTTAAAATATAATATACTCAAATACGTATTTTAGATAAAATTTTCAAAACTAAATTTGTTTTCATTTATTTAAAAAAAAATACTCTTCACACTCGTTCTAGGATACTACTGATCCTATCTCTAATGAGTTATTCTCATTGGATATTACTAATCCAATCTCTGATGAATTCTTTCGTTCGGTTCTAATGTGTCTTGTTCTCGAGCTCTATAAACCAAAGCTCCGATAACAACTGAAACGACCCAAACTTCCCAGTAAAGGAAAGACTGGATTGCTTTGAGAACAATACACAACAGAACAAAAACTGAAGAACATTTTATTGCTGATTACAACAATTACATCAGAGTACAAGAATGTAACAGAGTATGAATACTTATTACACAATAGAAATACAATAATATCAGAGTTTTAAATTACATTTAAATAGCAGCGGAAAAATAATACAAATATACAACTGGAAGGAATACACGGATACAGAGCTTTCCGAATACCGCTTCAGCTGTAAACCAGGATCCTGTAAATATAACTGTAAAAAGCTACTCGACTGCCCGTGTGGAAAATATGGGCACCCGAGTTTTCCAGTGAAACAAACTACAGGTCAGCCATGGGACTGGTATGAGACATCTTAACTTAACTTATCTAATAATAAGGCTAATCATAGGACCACGCCGCTAACACGGAACGGGTTTACTCCATTGGATCGTCAGTGCATAAAATAAAGTAAATCGTTAAACAACGCAATGCTTTTTAGAAAAATGAGACCATTATAAGACCCAAGTCCCATCACACAATGCAACGCAAACCGGAGGATAGGGTTTTACCTTATAATGGTCAAAAGATACTTGATACGATAAAACGGATTTAATATTAGTGTGTATATGTTCTAATAAAAACATTTCAATCATAATGTATCAATCATAGATGGCATGGGTACCATATATCATGTCGCCATACTAGTTATACAATCAAAACCGCAAAGTCGTATTGGAAATTGGATTTCCTTCATGAGTCGAGGCTAGGGGCAAGTTCCTCTCCGATTCGAGACACTCTAGCAAATGCCTCAGGATCCCCCGCAATGAACCCTTGGAGCGGTAGGGCCGGTCCCCGCCTATCGGCAGTGGATTGGTTATGCCTGAACACACGTTTCTTGGTTCCTTTGAACCAATAGTATGAGCATTAATGGCCTATAAAAATCCGAGGCGCCTCAAAATCCATCATCCATATAGGAAAATGCCAGCCAGTTTAAGCATTGACACTACCACTAGCTAGAAAGAAACATGTGCACTCCCTACGGTCCATATCCCGTTTTTGACTCATACTGGGGTGTGAGGCTCGCGAAGTCGCGATATACACAAAGCTATGCCATAATAGGCTATACTCTGATCATCCCACAAGGCCCTGCTTTTCAACAAAAGCCTTGATCAATTGCATCTTGGCATGCCACATTGACAATTCACGCCATGCAATCAATCACTGTTAATATATACCAGGGTGTTAAGTAGAGAATAAATCCACCTCCAAATAGACATACATTAACAGAAATCGATTTAATTCACACGGAACGAAATCCAATGTCAGACACGCATCCATTTACTAGCTCATGCTCTGGGTCTGAGCGAAAACCAAATCCGAACAATCAACAATAGTCCGGACGGCCACCACTGAAGCCCCTTCATGGTAGCTACTCCCATCAAGGGTCTCTGTAGCAACACATCCATTCGATGTGAAGATCGTCGGTCTTCAACCACCGTCTTCATTTTCGACTCTTCATCGTCGTAGTAATTATTCGGAATGGGTTAAACCCGGTCTTCCCTAATAACTCACGTATTTTTATAATTAAAATCAAGTACTATAGAAGCACATCCAACATCTCATTCCAATTCAGAATATCCTTTTAAATAAAATATTCACATTATCTTACCAAAGATAAGTTCTTCAATTTATTCTTAAATCTTTCTTTTAAAGATTTATTAAACCCCAATTTGGTTTTAAAATCAAAAATCATTATTCAATGATTATTTAAATTTAAGAAATTTGTCTTATCTTTACTGGGTTAAAGAACTAATCTCATTTCAAAACACCATTCTCGATAAACCCAAAATCATCTTCCATAAAATATGGAATCTTCATAGAAATCATATAAATATACATAATCGTTATAAATTTCTGTATCCGACCAATAATATAAATGGAATAACTGCAAAGCCTTTAAAATTCCATATGTAGTATCGATCTTCTTTTACAGAAGCTTATCTCGGTAATTATTAATTTAAATTCCATTCGACTCCAATTTAATAAATTAAATTCGAAAACTTTAATTTTGGAAAATTCCCATTTAAATCTTAATAAAAGATTTATAATTTCCAAATCATATTTTCACTGTCGATTGAGTTAAAGAACGGATGTCGTTTAAAAACATTGTTCACGATAAACTCAATTCACAAATCATTTTTATTCCAATTACAAAATATAGTTTGAAACTCTAGTAATCTTAATTTAAAGATTTGTTCTTTTCAATTGGGTTTAAGAAAGGTTTTATTGAAGACACAATTCACGACAACCCAAAATCCAATTTATTTAATTTAATTTCAATTAAATATTCTCTAATTGGAAAACTTCATTAAATCTTAATTTAATGATCTATTCTAGTTAATAACTAGTTCATTTAAATAAAAATATATTTTCCAAAATATATTCTTTCCTAAAATATTTTCTAAGACATTTTCTAAAATATTCTTTTTCTAGAATATCCTTTATTGGAATGTGACTCAATCAACAACCGTATATTGCATGAAATCAACAAGCATGACAAATAATTATTAAACATCCAAATGATGACCAAAGTGGAACTTATAACTGTGTGAGCATTACAGTAAATAACTAACGCTCATCACAGACTGTCAATCCATCGATTGACAGATAACTAAATATTGGGATTAGTGTGTATCCAATATCATCCTAATACCCGTGTGGGGTTTCATCCATCAAACGAATAATAATATATTTGTGCACTTAGGCGATGTGTAAAAATTATCGACCCAATCACATAAACAAGTCGGATGACTTGTAAATGGAAGTGTAAGAATCAGTTTGAATATACTAATATTATGTTTAACACATCAAACATTCCAACATCACAGATATACATCTCAATTATTTTTATTGTGAACAAATGATAATAAAAATCTATTCTTTCATTTAATTTCTTTTAAAAGTGACAAAAATGTATCTTTTATCCTAATCCTTTTAAAGTGACAAAAATGTTGAAATTTTGTTTAATTCCTTTCGATGTACAAAACATGATAATTTTGTCAAATTCATTATAATGTACAAGATATGAGAATTTTGTCAAATTCAATTCTGATGTACAAAGATAATTTTGTCAAATCTTTAAGGTAAACAAAAATGTTATTTTTGTCTTCATTCTTTTAAAGTAAACAAAAATACTAACTTTACTTTAATCCTTTTTAATGATCAAAATGTACTCTTTCTTCTTTGTGAACCAAAAATGTATTTTTGGTTTTAATCCTTATTAATGATCAAAAATGTAATCTTCCTTCATAATGACAAAATGTATATTTTGGTTAAACTCTTTCTTATAACCAAAAATAATTATTTTTGTTTCATTCCTTATAATTGACAAAATGTGTATTTTCACTTCATTCTTTTTAAGGTGACAAAAGTGTCCATTCTAATTCATTCTTTTTAATGTATATAAAAAAATACATTTTCTAGTTTATTCTTTTAATGTATAAAAATATACATTTTCTAATTCCTTTTATGTACAAAAATATACATTTTTAATTTATCTTCTTTAATGTATGAAAATATACATTTTTAATTCATCTTCTTTAATGTACGAAAATATACATTTTTAATTTATCTTCTTTAATGTATGAAAATATACATTTTGTCTAACTCTTTTAAATGCAACAAAATATGATAATTTTGTTAAATCTTTTCAGTGCAAACAAATATGATTATTTTGTTAATCAAGTTTTGGCAATAATGTTGATTCTATTTTTCACAAATCAAGTATTCACCAAAAATGTGATTTTATATTTCTATAATCATTTCTAAACAAAATATCCCTTTTTATCTTTCTAATGTACATTTTAACAAAATGTTCTTTTTAATCCTTTTTAACATTTCTAACCAAAATGTCCTTTTTATCCATTCTTCTAAATATGATAAAATGTGTATTTCACATTCATTCTACTAAATATGATAAAATTGTGCTTTTTATTCATTTTTCTCAAAGTGACAGAATGTCCATTTTTAATTTATTCTTTCTAATGTATAGAAACATACCCTTTTCCAATTTATTCTTTCTAATGCCAAGAATATTAATTTTTGTACTATACAGTCTAATTAACAAAAATGTTAATTTTATTCTTTATAATCTAATTGACAAAATGTTAATCTTTTTCTTTATAATATAATTAACGAAAGATGTTAATCTTCTTCTTAATATGTAAACAAAATATGTATTTGTCATTCTTTCTTATATGTAAACAAAATATGTTAATCTGTCTAATACTTCTATGTAAACAAATATTTCTTTTTGTTTACAAAACACACTTCAATTCAAAAAGGTTATTTTTATTTGCAAAACATATTTCAAATAAAAAGGTTGTCTTTATTCACAAGGTAACATTTGTATGGAAATGTGGTTTTATTCCACTGTAACATTTATAAGAAAATGTTATTTTATTTCAACTCTTTTACTGTATAAATTGTATATTTTTATTTAATCCTTTTTATGTACAAAAATGTTGATTTTGTCTAATTCACTTTTAATATACAAAAGTGTTGGTTTTGAACGTATATGACAAACATTGATTATTCTAATATATATAACAAAATTGATTATCCTAATATATAACAAAATTGATTTTTCTCTATATATATATATATATATATATATATATATATATATATATATATATGATAATATATGATCTTATCGCATATACAAAATTCTAACAAACATGAATACACAATCACAATCAATCGTCCATCACAATCACAGCACAGTCAACATTTAAATGAATATATACATACAACATGAATTTCATACTGAACGAATACAATAAAATAAATAAACAATTAATTTTAATTTTAAAATAGAAATCTCACCTTGCTTTGTTATGTACGATTCAGATCTGAATTTGCTCTAAAATTTGATTCGCTCTGTTTCAGTTCTTGTTTGTTCCATCGCGTAGTATTCTTCTTCATAGTTCCAACGGGTCTGAAATTTCTAAAATCCGTTTTCATTTGGTCAAGTTATGGCTTAAACAAGATTGATTAAAATTTTAAAATTAAATTAATAAAATAATTATGGGATTAATCTCCTTCTTCTACACTCAGACAACGGTCGCGGTTGTTTTAGTTTTGTTCGGTCTTAGGGTTGGGGTTTTTGGGCAATATAGGGTACGGGTGATCGATTGGCGAACATCACGAGGAAGGGCAGAGGATGGCGCACCCAACCTGGGTGTAGGGCCCAGCTCGATGCTGAGATGGCGACGTGGTGGCAGTCTGCTCGGCGTGGCTTTGGGGGTGCGGTCCTCGAAGTACACGCCACCAGGGGAGGCTCTGAACGTACTGATTTGAAGAGGGTGGATTGCTCTTCGATTTGGGTATTGGAATTCTCGAAATTATTGAGTGGATTGGTGGAGATTAAGGACTGAAATCGGGAAGGAGTTAGCCATTGAAATGTTTAAAACGGCGGCTGTAGAAAAGGGTATTAGGGTTTAGTATTTTTCTTGTATTTATATTGTATTTTATACTGCATTTTTTTCTATTTATTTATTTTAATTCAAGAAAATGTTTGTTCATTGTAGCTAACTCCGAATCGAACCCAACGACTGTCGCCTCTAGCCAAATAACCTCGTCCCGGACACAATGGAATATGTTTGGTAACCCAGTTCGGCTGTTATGATATGTTTTTCTTTAAATTAAATTATAAATCCTTTAATTATTTAATTCAAGCGTACATTTTAAATTACTGAGGCCATATACGGACTCTAAAAACTACAGAAAAATTAATTTTAGTTATGTTTTGACGATACGGTTCTAACAAGACTAATTTCATTGAATTCATAGACCGTTTGAAAAATGGCCTTTTTCTAGTCGATTAAATTTGACTAAAACTGACAAAACACGTTTTCCTCTGCCACGCTCACATATTAATTCGAAAAATCATGAAAATTGGAACCTAGCAATAATTTGACATTTCGACTCCAACAAAAGTGGTTTCATTGAAAACCGAGGTCGTTTGTAAAATGACTATTTTCAAGGCCAATATATTTTAAATTAAAATATATATAAATTCTACAGCGACTTTTCTAAATTTTGAACTGGACATAACTTTCAAAATATAAAGTGAAATTTCAGTTTTTCAGATTCGTTGGAAAGGTATGATTAAACAGATTTAAATGTTTCTTGTTTCGCTCAATTCTGATTTAAAATGAATCCTGTACAGCCGGTCAAAGTTCAAATTCAAAATTTCAAACTGCAGCGCTGTTTTAAACTCCTTTTATAATTAAATTGAATTTATTCATTTTAACTTCAATTAGAATAAATTTGTAGTCGTTCTTATTTAAAATAAATTATTTTAAATATTAAAATCCATTAAAATTTCTAAAATAAAATTTTTTAATTGGCCCCAAAATTCAGGGTCGTTACATTGATAAACTCTATTTCTAGGTCAGGTTCTTATTAAATCAATATCAAGTTTAGAAATAAATATCGATTTCTTCCCCTACTATAATTTATTGGCTTAAAACCAAATATTAACTATCCTATCAGATTATAATTTCTAAAATAAATTAATTTAATACATTTCCTAGGGCGTAGTGCTATATATAAAAATCACGCTTAAGCTTGGTCAACAACGCTAATTTATCGCTATAGTTCAAAAACTTTTCATGCGCTGTAATATTCCTCTTTGTAACTAATCTTGACATAACAGTCACGCTTAAGCCTAGTCAACACGTTATTTTATCGTTATAGTTCAAAGACTTGTTATATGCTGTAATATTCACCTTTATAACTAATTTTGACATAATAGTCACGCTTATATAAATAATATAAAACCAACAGTACAGATAAATATCGTGGAATCCGGTTGGATTTCTCCAACCGGTTTCCTGCATCCACAGATGTTAGTCCATACAATTTACACTAATTTAATACTATGGAATCTTATAACCGATGGAATCAGTATCCAATCCATGATGGGTATATATATACGATTATATTCAACCAATTTAATTCTAATTTACCTAATCAACCATCATGCAACATTCAACCATTATTTTAAAATATAATTATAATATTTTAAAATAAAACAGAGTTAGTGAATTTACTCACATTTGCGCGTTAACCGTTAAATAACGATTTGCGTCAGTTGATTTGAATCCAGCGTTCTATTTTGCTATAAATTCATACGAGTTTCAATTTGCTTCAGAACAGCTTCGCCGCGTAGCCTACATCCATACGGACCCAATACGACTTTTAACCCGGCCCAAATTATATTCTGACCTACTCCTGCATGTTTTCTGCTCTGTTTCTAAAGATTCAAACTGCTCCTTCAGTTGTTGAACATTTTGGTCGTTACTGCTCCTTTACACAACAAATACCACAAGCTTGTTTTCTTGTTTGTAAAAACAAACATCAATCCTTCTGTGATGACCATTTCCGCCACTTAGAACGTCCTAACCCCTTTCAAGTTTGCAGTCATGTGTTCATGCACTCAATGTCTCCTGTTCGTTGTACCTCTCTATTTCAGTTTAAAGACTGGGCTTCTTCTTTATCAACATGGCTCATGGCCATTTTAACTCCATCCGCATAGTTATCTTCCAACAAAACTCATGTTCCCTTAAACAATCACTTTCTTCTCCAATATTTTCCTCTTTTTCTTTTATCTTTTCACTTGTTATTTTTCTCTTGTTCATTTTCCCTGGCACCGTGCATTACCTTACACGCTGTAACGACCCAGAAAATCTGAACCAATTTAAAATTTTTAAATTGGCTAAAATAATGGATTTTAAATATTTAAAATAAATATTTTAAATAATGGCGATGAAAACTAAGTTTGAATCGACAATTGAAAACAAATATAATTAATTATAATTATAAACATGGCCTAAAATGGCGTGGCAGTTTCAAAAATTGAATTCAAACTTTGTCGGACTGTACCGGGTGCAAAACAATCCGGATTTTAGTGAGACCAAAAACATTAGTATCTAATTGATGATATCTTTCTAACGAATCCGACCAATCGAAATTTGATAGCGGGAATCGAAAGATATGTCCAGTTGAAAATTCTGAATAGTCGCTATGGAATTCAGGCCCTTAAAAATGGATATTTTGCATACGACCTCAGATTTCGACGAAACCACTTTTGTTAGATCCGCAGTGTCAGGTTATTGCTAGGTTTCAAATTTCATAATTTTTCGAATCAATATGTGAGCGTGGCAAAAGAAAACGCGTTTGACCGGTTTCAGTTGATTTTAATCGACTGGAAATTGGGCATTTTTCAAACGGTCTCAGAATTCGACGAAACTAGTTTTGTTAGGACCGTATCGTCAATACGAAGCTAGAAAATATTTTTCTGGAATTTTTCTAGTTAGTATGTGACCCCGGTAATTTGAAATGTACGTTTAAAATTCAATATAAGGATTTAAATTGTAAATTCAACAGAAACTGATTGTAACGATCAAATCAGCTTGCGATACATATCCCATTGTGTTTGGAATGGGGGTGAAACGCTATGGACGGCAGGCGGTGTGCCTCGTTTCGAGGTCGAGTGTAAAAGTCAACCCTTTTGCAAATTTAAATAATAAAATAATAAAAAAAAAATTTAATTTCCCTCTCTCCCCCCCCCTTATCTTCGTTCTGGCCCCCCCTTTCACTTTTATTTCAGTTAACAGAAATTAAAAGAAAAAAAAAAAAAAACCCTAAATAGGATCGAGCGCCTCCCTCCAGGCATCGCCGCCCCCCCCCCCCCCTCGAGACGCCCAGAAGCCCCCCGATCGTACTAGCTCCGACGAGCCCCCCCTCACGTTCGCGACGCTGAAGCCGCCGACCCCCCCCCCCTCTGAAGTGCCGCAGACGACGACTTCACCCGCCCCTTTTTTTTTCTGTAAGTATTTCTTTTATTTTATTATTTTGTTTTTTTTTATTTTATAAAAACTGATTATGTTTAAAGATTTAAAACTGTTTTTATAAGAAGAATTTTAAACTGATTTTATAAGCATTTTTAAATTGATTTTAAAAGTATTTTAAAACTGAAATGAATTTTTTTTAAAGTATAAAACTGAAATGAATTTTTAAAAGTAGTATAAAACTGAAATGAATTTTTAAAAGTATTTTAAAACTGAATTTTTATAAAGAATAGAAACTGATTTTTGTTTTAAATTATAAAAACTGATTTTTATAAGCAAATAATAAACTGATTTTAAAAGCATAATAAAAACCATATTTTTATATGTTGAAAGTCGAAATAAAAATCATATTTTTATATGTTGAAAGCAAAAGTAAAAACCATATTTTTATATGTTGAAAGTCGAAGTAAAAATTCGATTTTTATGTATTGAATAGCATAGTAAAAATTCTATTTTTACATATGTAGAGAATACGGGTCAAAGCGACAGAAAGGCGAAGATTTCTGAAAAGGAAGAGTCGTGAAGTTGGATAGCTATTGGTGAGATTTCTGATTTAAAATATATTATATATGTGTGAATGAAAGTGAATAGCTATATATAAATTGCTATATATAAATATAAATATATATATATATATATACGCCCCCTCATCCACAAACCATGGACGATATTTATTGGTTGAAATTGTTGTGAAAATTGAATGATTGTTTGGGATTGTTTGTGATGGATATTGGTTGATTGTGGTTGAAAAATACCCGTTTGTGGTTGTGAAATATTTGGTTGAAACCACTTAGGATTAGTTTGTGGAAATGAAATAAATATATACATGCCGCCTGCGTGCGAACTAGATGCATGATTACCATTGTCAAAAACCGCGAGGTTTTAAGGTAGAGCGAGGAGCCGTACTAGGGACGGTGCCGGTGTAACTACCCTGCCGTTATGCTGCCGAAATTTTGAATAATATTTGTGTGTTTGAATTATTTTCATATGCTTAAACTATATTTATTCATTGTATAGAAAACATTCATGTGTTGAATTGATATTCATTCGTTGTTTAGAAATTCATGTGTTGAATGGTATTCATATTTTGAAATAAATGGTTTGATAATAAAAATCACCTTTTATCGACTATATGAACTATATAGAAAAATAGTGTTTTGAAATGAATTGTTTTACAATAAAAATCACCTTTTTATTGTATGCATGAATCGTTGAAATGTGAAGTGTTAAAAATAGCCACTTGTTCAAAATAAACATAGATGAGTTGAAATATTCATTAATTAGCTAATGAAATGATTTGCACCTATTTATGTAACATTAGAATGAATGGAGTTTTTAAACCAAATAGAAATCAAATATGAAGTCGAATAGAAATTGAAAAATGATATGAACTGTATATATATGTACATGCAATATTCATTGAACAGGTTATAGCAAAGGGGCTAGAGAAGAGGAATAAAATTTTGTGCCCGACAAATAGGTACACATTTACTGATTTGTTTGGGTGATGATTTTGAGCCTGTTGGCTAGCCGCTTGGCTTTTTCTTTTTCTTTTTGAGACTAGAAGGACCGGGAACGCTATTTGCAATTTCCCGATGCTCCCGGTGCAGGGGAGGTTATGGCGAAATTTTTCCAAAAATTAAGGAGTTAGAAAAATATTTGAAGTGAAAACGATATTGAAATGGTGGAATGAACTATATTTATATAAATATATGAATATAAATAAAATTAAAACGAAACGAGGCCGTGCAGTTCGTATTTTGAAACCGTGATTTCAATCGACTAGTACGGGAAATCCGACCATTGGATTTTCCCGAAACCTCAACCGTCGGGTTCGCCTTGGAATAATCTTTCCAGCGGCCACAACTTTGTAGAAATCCAACGGTTGGATTGTCTGGAATGTTTAATTCAAATCTGAAGAAAAACAGCGCCAGAAACGATTATATTTATTTATATATATAAATATAATTATATTTAATCGAATAACGACGCTGCAGTTCGTATTTTGAAATCGAAATTTCAAACGAGTGTACCGGGAGATCCGACCGTCGGATTTTCCCGAAACTGGAACCGTTGGATTCGTTTTGAAAAGACCTTTCTAATGATGTAAATTTTGTGAAGATCCAACGGTTAGATTTTCAGATATGTGTAAATCAAATCTGAAGAAAAACAGCGCCACGGCCACGTTATGGCCCGAAACGTCGTTTTGAATATAATAGCTATTTTAAAATAAATAAAAATAGCGATAAATAGTTATAAAATATCGTAAGCGATATGGAATGGAAATAAACTGAATTTGCTTGATTTATGTGGCTTTTGATGGTTGAATGTGTTTGGTGTGAAAATTACATTAAAGAACACAATTGGTGTTGTCGAATAATTTAACCATTGAAATAAATCCATTTGAAATTCTAAATATACGTGAATTATTTGAAAAGGCCGAGTTAATTCTCATTTCGAATAATCGACCGACGATTGAAATTCGAAGATGAAGACGATGGTCGAAGACCGGAGATCTTCACCTCGTTTGGATGGTAACCGAGGTCCTGATTGGGAGGCATCCCGAAATATGGATAATGAGTGGTGATCGTCCAGACGTACGTGGTGATCAAAGGGTTTGCGAGGTATTTAGTGCCTCCGGTTTCGTTCAGACCCAGAACGGACTTGTAAATGGACTGTGTGTCTGACATTGGAGTTTATTCTGTGTTGATTGATTTCTGTTAAATATACATCTGATTGGCGGCGGAGAATTTATTCTTTTGCTTAACGCCCTTCTCTGAGACGCACGAGCTCAGAGGTTGTATATCGATGGACATCAGTCGCATGGCATGAATTGCCTGTGTGGCATGCTAAGATGCAGTGATCAGGGCTTCGGTTGAAAAGCAAAGTCTTGTGGTGATGATCAAAGCACCGCCTGTGTGGCGTAGCTTTGTGTATAACGTGAATTCGCGAGCCTCACACCTCGGTATGAACCTAAAACGGGAGAGGACATCAGGGAGGGCATGCGTTTCCTCCTAGCTAAAAGTGGCGTCAGTGGTTTTACACGCCCTGACGAGTTTGACTTATGTGGTTGTTGCTGTCGCGAGGCGCCTCGGTTTGATCGGACGATCCAGGTCCGATGGAGTCATTCGTTGGCTCGTTTACGCCCCAAAGGGCGGGGAAACGTATGGTTCAGGCATTTTAATCCACATCGGTGGACCGGCCCTGACGATCCTAAGGCTTGACAGAGTACTTGCCTGAGGCTCGGGCTAGGCAGTCTCGAATTCGGTAAGGACTATCTTTTGCCTTGGTTCATGACGGAAATCCAATTTCCAGATACGACATCGTGCGGTTTTGATTGTATACCTATATAATGGCGACATAGTGGTATGGGGCATTAATGCCGTCTATGATTGATAGTTATGATTTGAAATTGTTTTCAAAACATATAAACACTAGCAATAATATCAAATGCCTTTGTTTTATTCGTATCAAGCATATCTTGGCCGTTATAAGGTAAAAACTCTATCCTCCGGTTTGCGTTGCATTGTGTGATGGGAACTGAGTCTTATAATGGCTTCATTTTTGTTAAAAGCATAGCGATGTTTAAAAGAAAGATTTGTTTTAAAGCACTGGCAATCCAATGGAGTAAACCCGTTCCACGAAAGTGGCGTGGTCCTGTGATTAGCCAATTATATATATGTGTTGAGTGGATTTCTCATACCAGTCCCATGACTGACTCGTAGTTTGTTTCACTCTCAAACTCGGGTGCCCCTTTTTCCACACGGGCAGCCTTGTATTCAGGTTTAGCTGGTTCTTTCTGGATAGCTGGAGCTGAAGATGGATTCTATCATTTATTTCTTTTTATGCTGTTCAGCTCCTATTGTACATATTTTGTTTATTTCCGCTGTAGACATTTATGTATAGCTGAACTGTATTTGGACTAAGTAAGATCCTGTATACTGTGTAACTCTGATGATTACTTTTATCCAGTATATTTTGTTGTTCATTCTGGTGTATTTATTTAATTCTGTTCTGCTATTATCTGTTTCTGTGTTATATTCCAAAAGATAACCTTGTTTCCGTGAGAACGGGAAATCGGGTCGTCTCAACGTGGTATCAGAGCTTTGGTTAAGCTTAGTTCTGGAATATAACATTTGAACGAACTCGTCAGAAATAGAACCAGTAGTGTTCTAGGACGGGTAACTCTACAGATAGGATTAGTAATATCCTAGTATGAGTAAAGCAGAATGAAATTACTCCTCGATAGACACATTTACACTTGAAGTATATGTTTCTATGTTTTAAAATACCTTTTCTGTGACCTGACACTTGATC
Organism: Allium sativum; assembly: GCA_030737875.1. Classification (NCBI taxonomy): domain Eukaryota; kingdom Viridiplantae; phylum Streptophyta; class Magnoliopsida; order Asparagales; family Amaryllidaceae; genus Allium; species Allium sativum. The sequence continues at coordinate 231,758,862 of CM060921.1, forward strand.
TGCCATTTGCAGAAGTACTAGAAAAATGAGTGTCGGAGACAGAAGGAATACAGAACCCGATCTAGAGGCTCTATTGAAGAAATATCGAAATCTGAATGGAGCGCAATTCTCGGTCAATGAATCTATTATTCAAACTCAAGCTTGGTTGAGTTCTGTCGAAAGAATCTTTGAGCATATCCAGCTGAGAGATGACCAGAAACGGTTAGTAGCATCTTGGGCGCTCAAAGAAGAAGCTTTAATCTGGTGGGAAACAATCATCAAAGATAATCCAGAAGGTGATATCACCTGGGACAGGTTCAAAGTGATTTTCCTAGAGAGATTTACTCCTCCCGAAGTAACCGAGAGATTATGTGATGAATTTTCTTATTTGATTCAAGGCGATATGACCATCCCAGAATATCACAAGAAATTCAACGAACTTTCACACTATGCTCCCCATCTGATTCAAAATACGAGGAGGAAGAATCTGAGATTTATTCATGGACTTCAAAGGAAATACTAGAATAAAGTATTGGGGCATGTGAAGCTTCCTTTTTCTGAAATGATATACATGGCTTATCAGTATGAAGACCTCCATAAGAAAGGAATGTTACGCGACGAAGAAGAAGTCTGTTCTAGTGACAAAACAGAGTCAGAAACTGATATTCCTGAAAACAGTATGAGGTCGGAGGTCAATAAGAAGCCCGAAGTAAGTTGGAAAAGGGCCAGACCTGAGAAAGAATCAGCAATGACCGCTATGTGCTTAAACTGCAATCAGAAAGGCCATTTATCCAGAAAATGTAAATCTTTAAAGAAGCAGAAGAAGAATGAATCTGAATCCACTAAGAAAAGGAACCCACATGGTGAAAGGACATGCCATGAGTGTCATCAAGCAGGTCATATTGCACGGGAGTGCCAACTCTCAAAGAAATCTGAAACCGTACATATAAATGAAATAGCAGAAACTTCAGAGCCCTCAGCTAGTCAAGAAAGGTCTGATGTTTTAGAAGGCACGCTCAATGTCAAAAACATTCCAGTTAAAGTACTGTTTGACACAGGCGCGTCAAGAAGCTTTATTGCAAAGGGTGCAGTCAAGAAGTTGGATTTGAATTTGAAGAAACTCAAAGAGCCAATGACTGTCCGAAATCCCGTTGGAGGTTCCATCAATCTCAGTTGGGTTTGTGCAGTACCCGTCTCCTTTTCTTGCTATAAATTCCCTATTATCTCTGTCGTCATGAATTTTGATGAATTCGATCTTATTTTGGGATTAGATTGGTTAACCAAATATGAAGCAGAGGTTAGATGCGCCGAGAGAGTGGTTAGAGCTAAGATTAAATCCGGGAGTTATATAACCATACCGTGTGAAGGCCCAACATCAAATAGAAAGGATTTCTGGTCAGCTCTCGATGTTTCTCCAGCCCAAATTGAAAATGTTCCTGAAGTCACGGAGAATATTCCTGACCTCATTAAAGATATTCCTGTTGTCAAGAACTATGCGGATGTGTTCGAAGAAGTTGTTCGCTTACCTCCGCAAAGAGAAATAGATTTCAAGATTGCTTTGATTCCCAATGCAAGGCCGGTAGTTCACGCTATTCGAAGAATGTCCTTGAAAGAGAAGGAGGAATTAGACAATCAAACAAGACAGCTAGTATGGAAGGGTCTGATCAGGCCTAGTTTCTCTGATTGGGGTGCAGCAGTGGTGTTTGTCCCAAAATCTGACGGTACTCTACGGTTATGTGTGGATTATCGTGATCTGAACAAACAGACAATAAAGAATAAATATCCATTGCCGCGGATTGATGATTTGTTGGATCGATTAAATGGAGCACAAGTATTTTCACGAATGGACCTAGCTACGGGTTTCCATCATCTTCGAATTGCCGAAGAGTGTGTTCCAATGACAACGTTCAGAGGCCCCGACTTATTCTACGAGTGGTTAGTAATGCCGTTCGGCTTATGTAACGCTCCAGCTTATTTCGTCGATCTGATGAATAGAGTATTCAGAGGAGTACTGAACAAATTTGTTCTGGTTTTTATTGATGATATTTTAATCTTCTCTAAATCAAAGGCCGAACATGAAAAGCATCTGGAACAGGTTCTAGAAATCCTCAGAAGGAATGTATTGAAAGCCAAGTTTTCCAAATGTATATTCTGGCAAGATGAAGTGAAATTTCTGGGCCATGTTGTATCGAAGGAAGGAATTGCTGTGGATCCAAGTAAAATCACGGCTATTCAAAATTGGAAACAACCCAGTACTCCCACTGAAGTCCGCAGCTTTCTCGGATTGGCTAGCTATTATCGGAAGTTCGTCAAAGACTTTTCTAAGATATCTGGCCACTTACGAAGCTTACAAAGAAGCATTCTAAGTTCAAATGGACTCAAGAAAGTGAAGAGGCTTTCGAAGAGCTAAAGTTAAGATTAACGACAGCTCCAGTGTTAACCATCATCGATGGCAACCAAGATTTAAAAGTCTGGACTGATGCTTCTAGAGAAGGCCTTGGCGCAGTGTTAATGCAAAGAGGTCAAGTGATTGCTTACGCTAGCCGTCAACTTAAGCCACACGAGAAGAACTATGTAACTCATGATCTTGAGTTATTGGCTATCATATTCTCTTTGAAAATCTGGAGACACTATCTTCTGGGCGAGAGATTTGAACTGTTTACAGATCACCAGTCGTTAAAGTATCTGTTCACTCAGAAGGACTTGAATTTGAGCCAGCAACGTTGGCTGGAGTTCCTTGCAGCATATGACTTTGAAATTATATACACTCCAGGAAAAGCCAATGTCGTGGCCGATGCGTTAAGCAGAAAGAATGTAATGATCGCCAGCTTTATTATCACAACATCCTTGATTGACAGAATATCTATTCTTCAGAAGGAGGATAACTTTATTAAAGATATGATCAAAAGGATTCAGAAAGGCGAACCCTCGTGTTTTCAAATAGATAACGACGAGACCTTGAGGTTAAAAGGAAGGATTTGTGTTCCTGACGTTCCTGAGCTAAAAAGGGAAGTGTTAGACGAGTGTCACAAGTCCAAGCTGAGTATCCATCCTGGTGTGGCCAAAATGTATAACGATCTCAAAAGAACTTTCTGGTGGAAGGCTATGAAAAGAGACGTTTCGATATATGTTAGTCGATGCCCTACTTGCCAGCTAGTTAAAAGCGACCAACAGAAATTGGCTGGACTATTGCAACCACTAGAAGTTCCTGGCTGGAAGTGGGAACATATTTCTATGGATTTCATTGATGGTCTGCCCAGGACCAGAAAAGGAAATGACAGTATTTGGGTGATCGTAGATCGTTTCACGAAGACCGCCCATTTTATACCTGTCAAATCAAATAGAACCGCTCAGAGTCTGGCGCAGATATACTTCAGGGAAATAGTTAGACTACATGGAGTGCCACTCAGTATAGTCAGTGATAGGGATACAATATTCACTAGCAAATTCTGGGAAGCATTTCAAGTCGAGCTGGGAACGAAGTTAAACCTAAGCACCGCTTATCATCCTCAGACAGACGGTCAGACTGAGAGGGTGAATCGCATTCTAGAAGATCTATTGCGGGCTTGTGTTATAGATTTCGGTGGATCATGGGAAGACAATCTACATTTGGCTGAGTTCTCTTATAACAACAGCTACCAGGCGAGTCTGACAATGTCGCCATTCGAAGCATTGTACGGTAGACCGTGCCGATCTCCTGCTTGTTGGGTCGAGCCTGGGAATAGACTTGTGTTGGGTCCCGATATGATTCGAGAAGCTGCCGACAAAGTCGATTTTATTAAGAAGCGATTACTCGCCGCTCAAAGCCGACAAAAGAGCTATGCCGATAGAAGAAGAAGAGATATATCCTTTGAAGTTGGCGACTATGTATATTTGAAAGTATCGCCGATGAGAGGAGTTATCCGGTTCGGTAAAACTGGAAAGTTAGCGCCTAAATTTATTGGTCCGTTTCCTATTCTGGAACGGATTGGAACTCTCGCTTATAGGGTCAAACTGCCTGACTGGTTGCCTGGAGTGCATGATGTATTTCATATATCTCAACTTCGAAAACACGTTCATGATCCAGACTTGATCGTGGAAGAAGCAGCTCAGCAGGATATTGAAATTACTCCAGAATTAGCTGTGAGGCGAGAGCCGCTAAAGATTATCGGCAAAGAAACCAAAGAGCTGAGGAACAAGAAGGTTCACTTAGTCAAAGTGCAATGGAGTGGAGATCCGCGAGATTGTACTTGGGAAACTGAGGAGAGCATTCAGAAAGCTTATCCTAGGTGCCGAGTAGATATCTCTGATTGACTCTGGTGCAAGGTACATTTACCCTACTTTGCATTACCATTTAATTCTCTATTCTGTTGCTATTTTCTTCCCATGGATGTGCACTATTTATTCTATACTCTGAAGGTTAAAAACAATTGAATTGGTTGTTGTATTGTGTGATTGTAGATTTATCAAACCACTTTCGACTTTATTCCTTTTCGGGGATGAAAAGTTTTAAGTGGGGGAGATTGTAACGACTCAGAAAATCTGAACCAATTTAAAAATTTTAAATTGGCTAAAATAATGGATTTTAAATATTTAAAATAAATATTTTAAATAATGGCGATGAAAACTAAGTTTGAATCGACAATTGAAAACGAATATAATTAATTATAATTATAAACATGGCCTAAAATGGCGTGGCAGTTTCAAAAATTGAATTCAAACTTTGTCGGACTGCACCGGGTGCAATACAATCCGGATTTTAGTGAGACCAAAAACATTAGTATCTAATTGATGGTATCTTTCTAACGAATCCGACCAATCGAAATTTGATAGCGGGAATCGAAAGATATGTCCAGTTGAAAATTCTGAATAGTCGCTATGGAATTCAGACCCTTAAAAATGGATATTTTGCATACGACCTCGGATTTCGACGAAACCACTTTTGTTAGATCCGCAGTGTCAGGTTATTGCTAGGTTTCAAATTTCATAATTTTTCGAATCAATATGTGAGCGTGGCAAAAGAAAACGCGTTTGACCGGTTTCAGTTGATTTTAATCGACTGGAAATTGGGCATTTTTCAAACGGTCTCAGAATTCGACGAAACTAGTTTTGTTAGGACCGTATCGTCAATACGAAGCTAGAAAATATTTTTCTGGAATTTTTCTAGTTAGTATGTGACCCCGGTAATTTGAAATGTACGTTTAAAATTCAATATAAGGATTTAAATTGTAAATTCAACAGAAACTGATTGTAACGATCAAATCAGCTTGCGATACATATCCCATTGTGTTCGGAATGGGGGTGAAACGCTATGGACGGCAGGCGGTGGGCCTCGTTTCGAGGTCGAGTGTAAAAGTCAACCCTTTTGCAAATTTAAATAATAAAATAATAAAAAAAAAAAATTTTAATTTCCCTCTCCCCCCCCCCCCTTATCTTCGTTCTGCCCCCCCCCCTTTCACTTTTATTTCAGTTAACAGAAATTAAAAGAAAAAAAAAAAAGAAACCCTAAATAGGATCGAGCGCCTCCCTCCAGGCATCGCCGCCCCCCCCCCCCCCTCGAGACGCCCAGAAGCCCCCCGATCGTACTAGCTCCGACGAGCCCTCCCTCACGTTCGCGACGCTGAAGCCGCCGACCCCCCCCCCCCCCTCTGAAGTGCCGCCGACGACGACTTCACCCGCCCCTTTTTTTTCTGTAAGTATTTCTTTTATTTTATTATTTTGTTTTTTTTTATTTTATAAAAACTGATTATGTTTAAAGATTTAAAACTGTTTTTATAAGAAGAATTTTAAACTGATTTTATAAGCATTTTTAAATTGATTTTAAAAGTATTTTAAAACTGAAATGAATTTTTTTTAAAGTATAAAACTGAAATGAATTTTTAAAAGTAGTATAAAACTGAAATGAATTTTTAAAAGTATTTTAAAACTGAATTTTTATAAAGAATAGAAACTGATTTTTGTTTTAAATTATAAAAACTGATTTTTATAAGCAAATAATAAACTGATTTTAAAAGCATAATAAAAACCATATTTTTATATGTTGAAAGTCGAAATAAAAATCATATTTTTATATGTTGAAAGCAAAAGTAAAAACCATGTTTTTATATGTTGAAAGTCGAAGTAAAAATTCGATTTTTATATATTGAATAGCATAGTAAAAATTCTATTTTTACATATGTAGAGAATACGGGTGAAAGCGACAGAAAGGCGAAGATTTCTGAAAAGGAAGAGTCGTGAAGTTGGATAGCTATTGGTGAGATTTCTGATTTAAAATATATTATATATGTGTGAATGAAAGTGAATAGCTATATATAAATTGCTATATATATATATATATATATATATATATATATATATATATGCCCCCTCGTCCACAAACCATGGACGATATTTATTGGTTGAAATTGTTGTGGTTTGTGATGGATATTGGTTGATTGTGGTTGAAAAATACCCGTTTGTGGTTGTGAAATATTTGGTTGAAACCACTTAGGATTAGTTTGTGGAAATGAAATAAATATATACATGCCGCCTGCGTGCGAACTAGATGCATGATTACCATTGTCAAAAACCGCGAGGTTTTAAGGTAGAGCGAGGAGTCGTACTAGGGACGGTGCCGGTGTAACTACCCTGCCGTTATGCTGCCGAAATTTTGAATAATATTTGTGTGTTTGAATTATTTTCATATGCTTAAACTATATTTATTCATTGTATAGAAAACATTCATGTGTTGAATTGATATTCATTCGTTGTTTAGAAATTCATGTGTTGAATGGTATTCATATTTTGAAATAAATGGTTTGATAATAAAAATCACCTTTTATCGACTATATGAACTATATAGAAAAATAGTGTTTTGAAATGAATTGTTTTACAATAAAAATCACCTTTTTATTGTATGCATGAATCGTTGAAATGTGAAGTGTTAAAAATAGCCACTTGTTCAAAATAAACATAGATGAGTTGAAATATTCATTAATTAGCTAATGAAATGATTTGCACCTATTTATGTAACATTAGAATGAATGGAGTTTTTAAACCAAATAGAAATCAAATATGAAGTCGAATAGAAATTGAAAAATGATATGAACTGTATATATATGTACATGCAATATTCATTGAACAGGTTATAGCAAAGGGGCTAGAGAAGAGGAATAAAATTTTGTGCCCGACAAATAGGTACACATTTACTGATTTGTTTGGGTGATGATTTTGAGCCTGTTGGCTAGCCGCTTGGCTTTTTCTTTTTCTTTTTGAGATTAGAAGGACCGGGAATGCTATTTGCAATTTCCCGATGCTCCCGGTGCAGGGGAGGTTATGGCGAAATTTTTCCAAAAATTAAGGAGTTAGAAAAATATTTGAAGTGAAAACGATATTGAAATGGTGGAATGAACTATATTTATATAAATATATAAATATAAATAAAATTAAAACGAAACGAGGCCGTGCAGTTCGTATTTTGAAACCGTGATTTCAATCGACTAGTACGGGAAATCCGACCATTGGATTTTCCCGAAACCTCAACCGTCGGGTTCGCCTTGGAATAATCTTTCCAACGGCCCCAACTTTGTAGAAATCCAACGGTTGGATTGTCTGGAATGTTTAATTCAAATCTGAAGAAAAACAGCGCCAGAAACGATTATATTTATTTATATATATAAATATAATTATATTTAATCGAATAACGACGCTGCAGTTCGTATTTTGAAATCGAAATTTCAAACGAGTGTACCGGGAGATCCGACCGTCGGATTTTCCCGAAACTGGAACCGTTGGATTCGTTTTGAAAAGACCTTTCTAATGATGTAAATTTTGTGAAGATCCAACGGTTAGATTTTCAGATATGTGTAAATCAAATCTGAAGAAAAACAGCGCCACGGCCACGTTATGGCCCGAAACGTCGTTTTGAATATAATAGCTATTTTAAAATAAATAAAAATAGCGATAAATAGTTATAAAATATCGTAAGCGATATGGAATGGAAATAAACTGAATTTGCTTGATTTATGTGGCTTTTGATGGTTGAATGTGTTTGGTGTGAAAATTACATTAAAGAACACAATTGGTGTTGTCGAATAATTTAACCATTGAAATAAATCCATTTGAAATTCTAAATATACGTGAATTATTTGAAAAGGCCGAGTTAATTCTCATTTCGAATAATCGACCGACGATTGAAATTCGAAGATGAAGACGATGGTCGAAGACCGGAGATCTTCACCTCGTTTGGATGGTAACCGAGGTCCTGATTGGGAGGCATCCCGAAATATGGATAATGAGTGGTGATCGTCCAGACGTACGTGGTGATCAAAGGGTTTGCGAGGTATTTAGTGCCTCCGGTTTCGTTCAGACCCAGAATGGACTTGTAAATGGACTGTGTGTCTGACATTGGAGTTTATTCTGTGTTGATTGATTTCTGTTAAATATACATCTGATTGGCGGCGGAGAATTTATTCTTTTGCTTAACGCCCTTCTCTGAGACGCACGAGCTCAGAGGTTGTATATCGATGGACATCAGTCGCATGGCATGAATTGCCTGTGTGGCATGCTAAGATGCAGTGATCAGGGCTTCTGTTGAAAAGCAAAGTCTTGTGGTGATGATCAAAGCACCGCCTGTGTGGCGTAGCTTTGTGTATAACATGAATTCGCGAGCCTCACACCTCGGTATGAACCTAAAACGGGAGAGGACATCAGGGAGGGCATGCGTTTCCTCCTAGCTAAAAGTGGCGTCAGTGGTTTTACACGCCCTGACGAGTTTGACTTATGTGGTTGTTGCTGTCGCGAGGCGCCTCGGTTTGATCGGACGATCCGGGTCCGATGGAGTCATTCGTTGGCTCGTTTACGCCCCAAAGGGCGGGGAAACGTATGGTTCAGGCATTTTAATCCACATCGGTGGACCGGCCCTGACGATCCTAAGGCTTGACAGAGTACTTGCCTGAGGCTCGGGCTAGGCAGTCTCGAATTCGGTAAGGACTATCTTTTGCCTTGGTTCATGACGGAAATCCAATTTCCAGATACGACATCGTGCGGTTTTGATTGTATACCTATATAATGGCGACATAGTGGTATGGGGCATTAATGCCGTCTATGATTGATAGTTATGATTTGAAATTGTTTTCAAAACATATAAACACTAGCAATAATATCAAATGCCTTTGTTTTATTCGTATCAAGCATATCTTGGCCGTTATAAGGTAAAAACTCTATCCTCCGGTTTGCGTTGCATTGTGTGATGGGAACTGAGTCTTATAATGGCTTCATTTTTGTTAAAAGCATAGCGATGTTTAAAAGAAAGATTTGTTTTAAAGCACTGGCAATCCAATGGAGTAAACCCGTTCCACGAAAGTGGCGTGGTCCTGTGATTAGCCAATTATATATATGTGTTGAGTGGATTTCTCATACCAGTCCCATGACTGACTCGTAGTTTGTTTCACTCTCAAACTCGGGTGCCCCTTTTTCCACACGGGCAGCCTTGTATTCAGGTTTAGCTGGTTCTTTCTGGATAGCTGGAGCTGAAGATGGATTCTATCATTTATTTCTTTTTATGCTGTTCAGCTCCTATTGTACATATTTTGTTTATTTCCGCTGTAGACATTTATGTATAGCTGAACTGTATTTGGACTAAGTAAGATCCTGTATACTGTGTAACTCTGATGATTACTTTTATCCAGTATATTTTGTTGTTCATTCTGGTGTATTTATTTAATTCTGTTCTGCTATTATCTGTTTCTGTGTTATATTCCAAAAGATAACCTTGTTTCCGTGAGAACGGGAAATCGGGTCGTCTCACACGCATCCGTACGTGGCACCGTGTTCTCCCTTATTCCGTTCACCTAGATTTTTCCTTGCCCCATCCCTTCTTTCCCAGTGCCTCACTTCCTGTTCATACACCACGTTTCTCTCTTCATTACTCCTTAACTTTCCAGTTAAACTCGCATGTACCCTTTTCTATATTACGATGCATGCGCCAGCTTTTAACATAACTTTCACCATTTCTGACCTTCCGCATGATACCGTACCCAAACCCACGTCATTCGAATGCTTGCCTCGAGCTCATCGACTTCAATAATCTCCTCCGCTAACTTCCAGTAAATTTACCCACTTCATCACCTTCCCTTTTAGCTCATTTTATCTCCCATCCCCACGCATATTTCATGAAGCTACCCCACTTGCATTGAAACATGAATGCCACTTTTATACTTTTTGCACTAGTACGTACAAACATGAAGTCTCCATTTCTATTTCAATTAGAGATTAAGTTCGAAGCCTTGCTGAAAGACGAGAAAAATGTAGACAAAGGCACAGTGTATTTATTGGATATGAGTCCTTCATTGATAAGGAATGTACAATGCAGTGGGATGTAGATTAGGCAAGTAGAATATGTTTTCTCCTTACTTTTCTGTTGATTTGAAAACACGTGAATTGTTTTAGATTTTGCTCGGCATGGTCTACCATGATCTTTCATACTTCATAGCATAGCTGAATGATTAATCGTAGGTAAGGGATGTATAGTAACAGTTTTTCTTACTTGTTAAGAAATAGGAAGATTTTATTTTAAGGTATAGGTTTGTACTGTATGTTTGATATCCAAAGATTTATTATTTGATTTTACATAGGGTGTAGCACATTCCTTCTTACTTCATAGTTAAGGCTAGTGTATTTTTATTACCTCTCTTGTATCGTCTACATCTTAGGTCTTAGGATAGAGATAGCAGCATGCCGATTCATGAGATTAGACAAGTGATGCACGTTGTATGTGGATGTGGGAAGGTTAGTATAGAAAAAGTAGGTTTACTGTGCTTTTCCTTAGTCTCCAAGGTTCCAAAATTTAGGGTGCTATTACCCGGGATAGGTAGTATGTTTTTCCTTTAGCTTGAAGGAATACAGTGGACGTGTGTTTTGCCGTCACGTTTTAAATATATTACATTTTGTGTATCGCGTTTATTTAAATTTTTGTTCATGTCGGAGCTGCTACGAACAAAAATAAGAATACGATCGTGTCCAGCGACGTGCCACGATCCCAAAAATATAATAATGTCAGTAGTTTAACTTATATTTTGAAACCCCAAAATGTTGTTACAGGGTGCCAAATACTCCAATTAAAAGGTGGTGTATTTAATTAATTAAAAATTACAGTAAAATTCTAAAAAATAAATTATCACTATGTCTCAAAAGAACCTTGTCTAAATTTGAAACCAATATCTAGTTATATCGAATAAACCGTTACGGTTGATAAACGATTTTACAGCGACTATTTGAATATTTGATTTGAAAGTATCTTGCAATCTATACGACAAAATCTCCATTTTTCACTTCCGTTAGAAAAATACAGTTTAACAAATTCCAGCGTTTCTTGTTTCACAGAAATCCGACTGATAACGGGTCCTGTACACTCAGTTGCAGTTCAAAACGTTAAATTACGAACTGCTGCGATATTACGGGTCGATTATATTTAATGTATATTTTTCTACATTCAACTTCGTTTTAATTAATATATACATCCACTTATATCATGAATTCAGTATTTAAACTGATTTAAATATTCAAATATAAACCGATAAAAATGCGGGACATTACATTCCTTCCCCCTTAAAAGAATTTCGTCCCCGAAATTACTAAAGTCGGGAAAACGCTATAATCCATATTATAACCAGGTTAAAAATCTTTTGTTTAATTTCTTAAATTCAGTTTCAACAGAACCGATTAATTCTAATTAAAATATTAATTCCTTCATATTAATGAATACTTTCAGAAATTCTGAAAATTTCCTAACAGCTTAAATTTTTGAAGAATTTCGCCAGCATCTCCTCTGTACGGTTCATTCGGTACTACTACAACTTGCCTCTCTGGGCCTTCTCCAATCCAATCTTTCGCTTTTACCAAACCAATATTACATTTCAATCTCCCTTTCCAAATGATCATTCAACAATCCAATTCCATAACCAAACTCGGTTCCAATCCAATATCACATTCCATAAATTCACCTACTTCACCAAGTTTAATTCTATTCCAATACGACTTCCACTTACTTGATTTCAATTTGACTCTAATTTTTATTCAACTTAGTTAAATTTCTATTTATTTATTTCATAAGTAAATTGTAAATTTCAGAATTCAAATTCTTGTGGTTTTTATTTCAAATCAATTTGAAATAATATATATATTCATAACATAGCAATTCAAAACATTTGAATTTTCGAACAACTTATTTCAAAAAAAAATCTTTATTAGTAATCTGTCACTTAGAAACTAGAAAATGAACACTGATAATGGCGCACACATTTTCGGAATTATTTTCCAGTGACCGAAGTAAGTTCGATGCTATATTACTTTAAAAACTCGTTCTCAAATACTTTCATTTTCAAATTTATTTCAAAATATCTTTCACATCACTTTGGAAAACATTTTTAAATCTCTCAGGATTTTAAAATTCCCATATATTTCATCCAAATATTATTTCCAGCTTTTTTCCAAGTTTGCAGAGTCTTATTTCAAATTCTGGTTTTAAATTCATATTTAGTTCATCTGATTTTGCATATTATACTTATATAATATTTCGGTTGGTTATTTATATAACCATCTCAATTATAAATCTTATTCGATCATAATAACGATCAACACATCCAATATAACGATCAACACATCCAATATACTATAATAATCTCAAGATATATACTCTTTTATATATATCAAAATATATTTTGGGTAAAATTATTTCATTTACCCTCTTTTCAAAACATACCATGTCAACTTACTCTGTTTCAAGAGTTTAGAAACACCTATCGACACAGTTTGCATTACTGTTTCGACTAGAATTCATAAACCACTTGACTGACCGTCAACACAATATAAAACAGTTTTTACATTAATTTAAAAAAATACGCGCTTATATATATATATACTCATACATAATCTAGAGTATTACTAACTCCATCTCTATTGTGTTACGCCACAGAGCCAAGTTAATCACTTAACCTTCAGCTCTGATACCAATTGTAACGGCCCGAAAATCCACACCAATTTGAGCTGACTAATATTCTACACATTTGACTCAAAGTGCACGGAAATTCAGATCATTAATAGAAAGAAGTTAGAGGATGAGATAGAAAAGATAGAACTAATGGAACAGAAAAATAAGAAGAAGAACACAACTGAACATAATCAGAGTAAACAAGAATCTCACAGCGGAACGAATAAATTATATTATAACATAACTTTGAAATACAAAATATGAATTTGTACTTACATATCATATCAGAGTATAACTCATATACATCATAGCGGAAATATTATATAAATAACTAATCAGTGAAGCCGCCAGTTTTGAGCTCCTCCAAGTATAACTGCAAAGCCTGAAACACTTGACTGCCCGTACAAATTTGGGCTCCCAAGAGTTTATGGAAAAACAAACAAAATAAACTCTGGGTCAGTCATGGGACTGGTGTGAGTAAATTCAAACCATACTGTTTAACTTTTGAGAATCCTTTGAAAAACAAAGATAATAGTACAACCAGCCCACACATAAACATGGATGGTTTTTACCTTTCTGTAACCCAAAATACTTTGATATCAAACTTCAGTGATATTATAATAATGTCTAGTCAAATAAATAATCAAATAGCAGAACACTTGCATCTCACGCTCCACATAAATAATATAAAATCTAAAATCGTAGAGCGCTCATTGGAGATTGGATTCCAATGGACAATGTATGGGAGCACCTTCTGATCAGTGTACTCTAGAGGGTATACACTGCATGTTCAACAAGAACGTCTTGCAATCCGGCCACACATGACTGACCACTCATTTAGCTTGAGTGCATCGAATATATTGCCACCCACAGTTGATGGCCATCCAACCGTCATCCGAAGATACAGAAACGAAAAGAAGAACGAATATGAATTTTCTCTAGATCGGTGATAATACACCCTGCTTGGGTATGACCCAACTAGCCATGCTACCTAGCCCAACTTTTGTTACTTCTTGGTTGTAAAGCTAGAGGTTACGTCTATCTTCAAAACATCTGATCACCATTCACTTTGAATGCCACATCGTCAAGCCCGTCAATTCACTAATCGATTCCCAAACATATCACGGGTATAAAAAGCTAAGAGGAACGAATTCCTCCGCCACCAGACGTAATACCTTTAAGAGATCAATCGTATGTGATTTACTAGGTATACTCTGTCAGACACTCGTCCATACAAGTTGTCCTGGGACTGGACAAACAGAAAACACAATTCTAGAACAGGATGACCCTTGCATTTCACTCCGTCTTCAGTTGTCTTAAGCATAATCTATTTCGCAGCGCTTATGCCTACACGGAGTGGTTTCGGATAATATATCCAATCGGTCTCTACATATTAACAATGATGGTCAAAAAAATTCGATAGTCGGTTATTTAACTATCGAAGTAAAAACAACATGCATTCAAATGTACAACGAATCATCACACAATCACTGGCCCCTTTTATTTATTAATTTTCCAACTTCTCATATCCTAGAAAATATACGTTATTAATCTTCAGAAACATTCCTATCATTTCCCCATTTCTTATTTTCTATATTTTAGAAAATATACTGTAATAACCCGGAAATTCTGAGCCAATTTAAAATTTTTATTTTGGTGATTTTAGCGAATTTTGAATATTTAAAACGAATTATTTTAAATGATAACGACGAGAAATATATTTTGAATAGAATTCGAACGTATATATTTATATAGATCGTCGTTAGAAAATAAATATTTATTTTAAATTATAAAAGGAATTGAAAATGGCGCGGTAGTTCAATAATTCGATTTCAAATTTCAAATGAATGTACATGATTCAAAATAAACCGGATTTTAGTAAAACCAAAAATATTTGAATCTAATTAAGAATATCTTTCCAACGAGTCCGAAAGATCAAGATTTCATAGCGGGAATCAAAAGATATGTCCAGTTGAAAATTCTGGATAGTCGCTATGGAATTCAGGCCCTTAAAATGGAAATTTTGCAAACGACCTCGGTTTTCGACGAAACCACTTTTGTTGGATCCGGGATATCAAGTTATTCTAGGTTTCAAAATTCGTAATTTTTCGAATCAATATGTGAGCATGGCAAAGGAAAACGCGTTTGACCAGTTTTAGTTGATTTTAATCGACTGGAAAATGGCCATTTTTCAAATGCTCAGAATTTGACGAAATTGGTTTTGTTAGGACCATATCATCATTATGAAGCTAGAAAATATTTTTCGGGAATTTTTAGAGTACGTATGTGGCCCCGGTAAATTGAAATGTGCATTCAAAATCAATATATAGAGTTATATTTTGATTTTGACGAAAACTGATCAAAACGATCGAATCAGCTTACGATACATATCCCATTGTGTTCGAAATGGGGGTAATTAGCTAGACGACAGGCGGAGGGTTCGATTTCGAGGTCGAAATAAAAAGTTGCTTTTTGAAATTAAAAATAATTAAATATATAAAAAAACCAAAGTCAACCCTTCACCCTCTTTATCTCTCCCTCCCCCCCCCCCCCCACGTTCTCTTTCAGACAAGATAAAAAAACTCACATTTGCTGTCAAAATCGATTCTTGGTTTGATGAGGGCCCACAGATCGAAAATAGGGTGTTGAAGTGGTGTCGGGGTCAGAAGGTGGTGCGTGGGGTGTCTTTGGTGCGGTGGCCTGTCGGAGTTAGGCGTCGGTGGTGGTTTGGCTGAGGGGGGGGATCGCGTGCTGCTTTCGTTCCAGTCGGAGAGGGAGGCGAGGAAGCTAGGGGGAGGAGGGGGGAAGCACTTGTCGGTGGCGGTCGACACGCCTGAGCGAGAGGCGGTGGAGCGATTTGTTTTTTTTATCTTGTCTAAAAGAGAACGTGGGGGGGGGGGGGAGGGAGAGATAAAGAGGGTGAAGGGTTGACTTTGGTTTATTTATATATTTAATTATTTTTAATTTCAAAAAGCAACTTTTTATTTCAACCTCGAAATCGAACCCTCCGCCTGTCGTCCATAGCTAATTACCCCCATTCCGAACACAACGGGATATGTATCGTAAGCTGATTCGATCATTTCGATCAGTTTTCGTCAAAATCAAAATATAACTCTATATATTGAATTTGAACGCACATTTCAATTTACAGGGCCACATACGGACTCAAAAAATTCCCAAAAATATTTTCTAGCTTCGTACTGACGATATGGTCATAACAAAACCAATTTCGTCAAATTCTGAGCGTTTGAAAAATGGCCATTTTCCAGTCGATTAAAATCAACTGAAACTGGTCAAACGCGTTTTCCTTTGCCATGCTCACATATTGATTCGAAAAATTACGAATTTTGAAACCTAGCAATAACTTGATATCCCGGATCCAACAAAAGTGGTTTCGTCGAAAACCGAGGTCGTTTGCAAAATTTCCATTTTAAGGAACTGAATTCCATAGCGACTATTCAGAATTTTCAACTGAACATATCTTTTGATTCTCGCTATGAAATCTTGATCTTTCGGACTCATTGGCAAGATATTCTTAATTAGATTCAAATATTTTTTGTTTCACTAAAATCCGGTTTATTTTGAATCCTGTACATTCATTTGAAATTTGAAATCGAATTATCGAACTACCGCGCCATTTTCAATTCCTTTTATAATTTAAAATAAATATTTATTTTCTAACGACGATCTATATAAATATATATGTTCGAATTCTATTCAAAATAAATTTCTCGTCGTTATCATTTAAAATAATTCATTTTAAATATTCAAAATTCGCTAAAATCGCCAGAATAAAATTTTTAAATTAGCTCAGAATTTCCGGGTTATTACAATCTCCCCCACTTAAAACTTTTCGTTCCCGAAAAGGAACGAAGCCGAAAGTTGTTTAACTAATCAACTCAGCTTTCATTATTTTCCTTACGGCTTAAGTTTTTCAACTTTTCAGTTTCTAAGAACTTTTCATATTTTTCAAATATTTGGCTAACACCCTAAATTTTCGAAAAATTTCACCATAACCTCCCCTGCACCGGGGACTTCGGGATATTTCATATAGCCTCCCATGGCCTTCTTCAATCCAAAAGAAAAGGAAAAAGCCAAGCGGCTAGCCAATCGGCTCATAAAATCATCATCACCCAAACAAAACAGTAAATTATGGTAAACATGTACCTATTTGTCGGGCAAACAATTTTATTCTTTGCTCTAGCCTCCTTGTTATGACCTATTCAGTGTAAGTACATATATATGCATGAAAATGCGACAAAATTTCAATACAATTTAATATTTGATACAATTTGGCTGAACGGTTCAAAATTTAATTAATCCACCAATAATCAGACAACAGAATCAGCAATCAATTAGTTGATTATCATTTCAAATTCATAACTTTGATATATAGTCAAAAATCACATTTTTTTGATGCCAAATCACAACAATAGGCCCTATCTAGTTTCGGTTCTCACACCAGTCAAATGGAAATATATAGAAATCTCACTTTCGAAGCTCGAAAATAAATACTGGCAATGGTGTCCTGTCACCAGAATTATCCCCGGGCAACTAGAGTGTGATTCTATAACTATCTAGTACATTGAAACTTCGAATACACGTTTGCAAGGCGTGTATGCAAAATCTTTATATATTGGATTGTCCCAATTCAATACAAATAAATATTCAAATACGAATAAATGTTTTAAATTTCAAAACAAAACTTGTTTTTACTTTCAGAAATATACTCTTCATACTTGTTCTAGGATACTACTGATCCCATCTCTAACGAGTCATTCCCATTGGATATTACTAATCCAATTTCTGATGAATCCTTTCGTATGGTTCTATTGTGCCTTGTTCTCTGAGCTTTGTAAGTGTCTCGAATTCGGTAAGGACTATCTTTTGCCTTGGTTCATGACGGAAATCCAATTTCCAAATACATGACTGTGTGATTTTGATTGTATACCTATATATGGCGACATGATATATGGTACCCATGCCATCTATGATTGATACTTATGATTTGAAATTGTTTTTGAAACATATAAACACTAGTAATAATATCAAATGCTTTTGTTTTATATGTATCAAGAATATTTTGGCCATTATAAGGCAAAAACTCTATCCTTCGATTTGCGTTGCAATGTGTGATGGGAAATGAGTCTTATAATGGCTTCATTTTTATAAAAAGAATTGTGATGTTTAAAAGATTTATTTGTTTTAAAGCACTGGCAATCCAATGGAGTAAACCCGTTCCATGAAAGTGGCGTGGTCCTGTGATTAGCCATATTATAAAATGTGTTAAGTAGATTTCTCATACCAGTCCCATGACTGACTCGTAGTTTGTTTCACTTGCAAACTTGGGTGCCCCTTTTCTACACGGAAAACCTTGTATTCAGGTTTTAGCAGGCTCTTTCTGGATAGCTGGAGCTGAAGATGGATTCTATCATTTATCTATGTTATGCTATTCAGCTCCTATTGTGCATATTATGTTTGTTTTCCGCTGTAGACATTTATGTATAGCTAAACTGTATTTGTACTAAGTATGATCCTCTATAATGTGTAGCTCTGATGGTTACATTTATCCAGTGTATTATTTGTTCATTATCTGGTGTATTTATTTATTTATGTTCTGCTATTATTTGTTTATGTGTTATATTCCAAAGATTACCCTTGTCACCGTCAGTACGGGGACTGGTGTCGTCACAACGTGGATCAGAACGCACCAACCCTTTGGATCGTCAGGGCCGGTCCACCGATGTGGATTATTATGCCTGAACACTACGTTTCCCCGCACTTTGGGGCGTAAATTAGCCAACAAATGACTCCATCGGTCCCGGATCGACCGATATATCCGAGGCGCCTCGTGACAGCAACAACCATGTAAGTCAAACTCGTCAGGGCGTGTTAAACCACTGACGCTACTTCTAACT
Organism: Allium sativum; assembly: GCA_030737875.1. NCBI lineage: Eukaryota > Viridiplantae > Streptophyta > Magnoliopsida > Asparagales > Amaryllidaceae > Allium > Allium sativum. The sequence continues at coordinate 231,777,705 of CM060921.1, forward strand.
AGAAAGAAACGCATGTCCTCCCTGAGGTCCCCTCCTGTTTTTGGTTTTCCACCGGGGTGTGAGGCTCGCGAATCAATGTTACACAAAGCTATGCCACACAGGCCGTGCTTTGATCATCAACCACAAGACTTTGCTTTTCAACAGAATCCTTGATCAATTGCCACTTAAGCATGCCACACAGGCAATTCACACCATGCGATGGATATCCATCAATATATAACCCCTGAGCTCGTACGTCTCAGAGAAGACCGTTAAGAAAGAGAATAAATTCTCCGCTGCCAAACAGATATATATTTAATAGAAATCAATCACACAGACTGAAATCCAATGTCAGATACATAGTCCATTTACAAGTTCGTTCGGGGTCTGAAAGAAACCGGAGGCACCTAGTACCCCACATATCCATCGATCTCCAAGTACGTCTGGACGATCACTAACTGATTCCCTCCTCTTGGGTGTACGGCCCAATCAAGATCATCAGTAATCACCCAAATGACGTGAAGTCCTCCGGTCTTCAACCACCGTCTTCATCTTCGACTAATCGTCGAATTAGTTATTCAGAATAGGATAAACCCGGTCTTTCTGAATAACTCGCGTATATAATAAACAATTGTTACACAAACACAACATATGCCTCATTCCAATTCAAAATTTTCTTTTATTCAAATATTTTTATACTTTGGGAAAGGTTCCCATTAATTTTATCAAAGATAAATTCTTTAAATTTATTCTTTAATCTTCCTTTGAATATCAATTCAAATGAGTCGGGATTAGCGAACCACACCGAAGTAATCCTTTATTTTATTTCCCAATCCCAACCTAGTCATCCCATGAAGTAAAACTGGTAATACTTCATAACTAACATCACGGTGTTATCGGTAAATTCAATTACCATTTCATGTTCAAATCTAATTAAAGATTTAACTATCGCCCGGAGCAAAACTGGTGATACTCCATTCTCGACCATTTCAATCTAATTTAAGATTCATTAAAACCCCACTTAGTTTTAATCTTCACAGAAATCAATATCTTGTCTTTAACTGGGTTAAAGAACCAATGTCATTCAAAACACGGTTCACTATAAACCCAAAATCACATATCATTAATTATCGGGTTAAAGAACAAGTGTTATTTAAAACCCTGTTCACGATAAACCCAAAAATTAATTCAAATTCAAATTCAATTCCAATTAAATATCATTTAATTGGTACACTTCATTAAATCTAAATAAAAAGATTTATTCTTTTTCTCAACTAGGCTTAAGAACAGTGTTAATGAAGACACCGTTCACGACAAACCCAAATCACAATTGATATTAAATATAAGGCTCTGAATAGAAAATATATCGGCTTATATTCAATATAAAATTCTACGACCAACAAATATCGTATTGGAAATAACAATATAAATATATCTTTCAAATTTCCATAACAATATCTATATAATCACGAAATCTAATATCGAAATATTCCAAAGATAATTTCGATTCATATCCATTCCAACTGAATTACTGGAAATTCTGGTTATTTTCAAAACCATTTCAAATCCACTTTATTTATTTTTAAAAATAAATAGAATTATAATTCTAGTTCAAAACTAGTTCATTTCGATATAAATCTATTTTTATCTTTTAAAATTTGGAGTTTTTCATCCCAATTCTTCACAAACCATTTCTTATGATTTTACATAAATTATTACTATTTTTAATAATTTTATCAAGGCCCGTACAGTCGATTTCCATCAATGGCCATCGAACTGCACTTACAATGACCTTTTCCAAATTTGATTTGGACGTAATTCCAAATCCAACTGTTAGATTTCAAATCTCTAATGCTCTTTAGAAATCTGTTTTCGATACGAACCCAACGGTTCGGGTTTTAGGAGAATCCAACGGTCGGATCTCCCGTAATGTCCATTCGAAGTCAATGGTCGAAATTCACGAACTGGCGCAGCGCGGCGCGTTCTATTCTGGCCATTACTATTTCCTTTTAAAACGTATTATATAAATCATTTTAAATTCATTTTCAAAACGATTTTAACTTCTTTTTAAATTCAAATCAAAATTGAATTTTTCCTTATAACTTCGTTTTAAATTCATTTCAAATTGATTTTAATTCAATTCAATTTTTAACTCAATTTCAGTTTGTTTCCAATTCAATTCAATTTCAATTCGAATTCATTTCTATTCTATTCCAATTCGAATTCAATTCTATTCAATTTCAATTCGAATTCATTTCAAATTGATTTCCATTCAATTTCAATTCGATTCGAATTCATTTTATTTTCAATTCAATTCTAATTCGTTTCAATTCAATTCGAATTCTAATTCGTTTCAATTCAATTTAATTCGAATTTCATTTCAAAATATTCGATTTTGAAATCACTTTTCAATATTCATTATAAAAACGAATATAACCGTTGATATAAATATCGTTTGCGTCAAAATGGCGTCAGTCTAATCAACACGGCTTCATATATTTCTATTTTCGAATTGGATAATGAAAAAGAAGTAAAAAAAATAAGAATAAAAAAAAGAATAAAATAATAAATAAAATAATATAAAAATAAAAATAATATAAAAATATAATAAGAAATAAAAAATAAAAATAAAAAATAGTAATAAAAATAATAGAATAAAAATAATAAAAATAATTATAATAAAATTAAATAAAAAAATGAAATAAATAAATAAATAAAATAATAAAATATAAAAAATATAAAATAAAAATAAAAAAATAAAAAAAAATTAAATAAAAAAAGTAAAATGAATAAAAATAAAAAATAATATAAATAGATAAAAAAGAAAAATAAATAATAAAAAAATAAAGAATAATAATAAAAATATAAAAAATAATAAATATAAAAAAAGAAATAAAAAAATAAAATAAAAATAAAGAAAAATAAAAATAAAAAATTAAAATAAAATAAAAAAATGTAATAAAGATATAAAATAAAATTTAAATAAAAATGGAAACCCCCCATCATGACTGCAACAAGAACTGGTTCTTTAACTGGAATATAAAAAATAAAAATAAAAAAAATAAAGATTTGATTTGTCGTATATCACACCGAAGTAATCGTGCTTTTTTTTATCCTTAATCTAGTTTCTATTTTTGTAAAACAACATCGTTTTTAAAATCAGTTCTTATCTATATTAATTAGCGATGAACGGTGAGATTTTTATATACATGAAAGGTTGGATTTTTATCCAAATAAAGATAGGATTTTTATTATGTAAACATCGTTATAAAAGTGAAAGGATTATGTTTTATTCATAAAAATATGATTTTTATATTTTAGAAATTATAAAAATTCGATTTTTAATTTACAGAAGAGATAAAGAAATGATTTTTATAATGAAATAGCGAAAAGATTATATCTTTGAAGTAGGAAAGATATGATTTTTATATTATAAAAAGTATAAAAATATGATTTTTATCATATGCGAAATATAATTTTATATAGTAGAAAGGATAAAAATATAATTTTTATATCATAGGAAGAATAAAAATATGATTTTTATTTATGTAGAGTAATAAAAATATAATTTTTATTATATTACTAGTGGTATAAAAATAGAATCTTTATCTATATAGTAGTGGTATAAAAATAGAATTTTTATCTATAAAATAGCAGTGTAAAAATGTGATTTTTATATAGATAATAACAATATAAAAATGTGTTTTTTACATATGTAGTGACTACGGACAGTGAAAGTGACAAAAGGCGAGATCGGTGAAGATTTTCTACATATGAAGAGTCGTGGCGTTTGGTTTAGCTTTCGGTGAGAACTCCTCACTTTTAAAAAAAATTCTAGTTAAACTATATACTAGGATGCAGACGGTGTTTAGTAGCACCCGACACCCGTCGTCCACAGACCATGGACGGCTTGCATGCTTGTTTGTTTGATTTTGTTGTGTAGTTGATTGTGTGATGTGAAATGAAATAAAATATTTATATAGTTAAAAATGTTTTATAGTTGAAAATAGAATTTTTAACGTGTATTTAAAATGAAATAAAAATAAACAAATCAGACGATTTGTTCATATACACACATTTGACTGATATTGATTGGGACAATAAATTTTACACATCGCCCAACTGCACAAATAAAATCTGTGTTTGATTGTTTGAAAACCCCACACGGGTATTGGGGTGATATATGACATACACTAATCCCAATAATTAGTTGTATGTCGATCGATTGATTGACAGACTGTTATAAGCGTTGAATATTTATATTTGATGCTTATATAGTGTAGAATGCACTTTGGATGATGGTTGATTATTTGTCATTATTGATATATACATGCGTTGTATGGAAATCCATAGAAATAAAATCTATGTTAATTGATTGGGCCTCGTTCCAGTTTTGAAAAAGAAATATTTGAAAAAGAAATATTTGAAATAGAACATTTGAAAATAGAAATATATGAAGCCGTGTTGATTAGATTAACGCCATTTTGACGCAAACGATATTTATATCGATTATATTCATTTTTATAATGAATATTGAAAAGTGATTTCAAAATCGAATATTTTGAAATGAAATTTGAATTGAATTGAAACGAATTAGAATTCGAATTAAAATTGAATAGAATTGAATTTGAAAAGAAATGAATTCCAATTGAAATTGAATAGAACTGAATTTGAATAGAAATGAATTCGAATTGAAATTGAATTGAATTGAAAATGAACTGAAATTGAATTAAAAATCGATTTAAATTGAAATCAATTTAAGATGAATTTAAAACGAATTTATATTGAAAAATTCAATCTTGATTTGAATTTGGAAATGAAGTTGAAATCGTTTCGAAAACGAATTTAAAACGATTTATGAAATACGTTTCAAAAGGAAATTGATGAAGTATATATTATATATATTATATATATATAATATAATGGCCCGAATAGAACGCGCCACGCTGCGGTAGTTCGTGTATTTCGACCATTGACTTCGAATGGATATTGCGGGAGATCCGACCGTCGGATTCTCCTAAAACCGGAACCATTGGGTTCGTATCGAAAAGAGCTTTCTAATAAATATTAGAGATTTGAAATCTAACAGTTGGATTTGGAATTATGTCCAAATCAAATTTGGAAAAGGTCACTGTAAGTGCAGTTCGATGGCCATTGATGGAAATCGACTGTACGGGCCTTGATGAAATTATTAAAAATATTAATAATTTGTGTAAAATCATAAGAAATGATTTGGGAAGAATTGGGATGAAAAACTCCATATTTGAAAAGATGAAAATAGATTTTTTATCAAAATGAACTAGTTTTGAACTAGAGTTATAATTATATTTATTTTTAAATAAATAAATTGAATTTGAAAAGGGTTTTAAAAGTAACCAGAATTTCCAATAATTGAATTGGAATGGATTTGAATCGAAATTGTCTTTGGAATATTTTGATGTTGGATTTCGTGATGAAACAAATATTGTTATGGGAATTTGAAAGATATATTTATATCGTTATTTGATATTGAATATAAGCCGATATATTTTCTCTTCAGAGCCTTGTATTTAATATCAAATGTGATTTGGGTTTGTCGTAAATGGTGTCTTTATGAATATTGTTCTTAAGCCCAGTTGAGAAAAAGATTAAATCTTTTTATTTAGATTTAATGAAGTGTACCAATTAAATAATATTTAATTGGAATTGAATTGGTATTGATTTTTGGGTTTATCGTAAACAGTATTTTAAATAACACTTGTTCTTTAACCCGATAATTAATGGAATTTGATTTTGGGTTTACCGTGAACCGTGTTTTAAATGACACTGATTCTTTAACCCAGTTAAAGATTAAAACTAAGTGGAGTTTCAATGAATCTTTAATTAGATTGAAAAGATCGAGAATGTAGTATCACCAGTTTTACTCCAGGCGATAGTTAAATCTTTAATTAGATTTGAACGTGAAAAGGTAATTGAATATACCGATAACACCGTCGTATTATATATGAAGTATGACCAGTTTTACTTCATGGGATGAATAGGTTGGGATTGAGAAATAAAATAAATGATTACTTCGGTGTGGTTCGCTAATTCCAACTAGTTTGAATTGATATTCAAAGAAGATTGAAGAATAAATTTAAAGAATTTATCTTTGATAAAATTAATGGGAACCTTTCCCAAAGTATAAGAATATTTGAATAAAAGAATATTCTGAATTGGAATGAGGCGTATGTTGTGTTTGTGTAACACATGTTTATTATATACGCGAGTTATTTAGAAAGACCGGGTTTATACCATTCCGAATAACTGATTCGTCGTGGTGTCGAAGATGAAGACGGTGGTTGAAGACTAGAGGTCTTCACGTCGTTTGGATAATTACTGATGACCTTGATTGGGCCGTACACCCAGGAGGAGAGAATCAGTTGGTGATCGTCCAGACTTACTTGGAGATCGATGGATATGCGGGCTACTAGGTGCCTTCGGTTTCGTTCAGACCCAGAACGAACTTGGAAATGGACTGTGTGTCTGACATCGGATTTCATTCTGTGTGATTGATATCGGTTGCGTAGCGTGAATTTCCTGTGTGGCATGCTGAGATGCAAATGATCAAAGCTTCTGTTGAAAAGCAGAGTCTTGTGGTGGATGATCAAATCACAGCCTGTGTGGCATAGCTTTGTGTAACGTTGATTCGCGAGCCTCACACCCCGGTTGTGAACCAAAAACGGGAGAAGGACCTCAGGGAGGACATGCATTTCCTTCTAGTTAGAAGTGGCGTCAGTGGTTTTACACGCCCTGACGAGTTTGACTTATGTGGTTGTTGCTGTTGCGAGGCGCCTCGGATATATCAGTGACTATGTGAAGCTGATGGAGTCATTCGTTGGCTCATTAACACCCCAAAGGGTGGGGAGACGCAGTGTTCAGGCATTTTAATCCATATCGGTGGACCGGCCCTGACGATCCAAGGGACGATGCGTTCTGTTCCTGAGACACGGGCTAGAGCGTCTCGAATCGGTAGAGGACTATCTTTTGCCTTGGTTCACAGATGGAAATCCAACTTCCAATACGTGACTTTGCGGTTTTATTTGTAGAGCCTAGTATGGCGACATAGTGGGTTGGGGCGCTTATGCCATCTATAATTGATACTTATGATTTGAAGATGTTTTATACACTATACACTTATAGTAATAATAAATGATTTGTTTTAAATGTATCAGGCATTCTTGGCTATTATAAGGTAAAAACCCTATCCTTCGGCTTGCGTTGCATTGTGTGATGGGACCTGGGTCTTATAATAGCTTCATTGTTCTTTATTTAGCATTGCGCTGTTGTTTTATGCACTGGTATTCTTCGGAGGAAACCCGTTCTGTAACACCCCACCTCCGTTAAGGTCACTCACAAAGGGAATGCCTTAACTTTGGTGGAGCATTTTAGTAAACAGAACAGAAACTTACAAGATAGATAAAACAGTACTTGAAAAATTTTAACTTTATTACAGCGGAAACAGAAATTTATATGGTTACATCCTTTCAAATTTCAGAATTCAAGTACAAAATATCAGTCTTGTACAAAAGCCTTCAAAATGCATGGTTTAAAATCATAATCCCCATGGAACGGAAGCTATACAGAGCTAAGCCATACTTTAAGCACTTCAAGCAAAGAGAAATCCGGATCAAGCTAAAGTATTCCCTCCTTGGATAACCTGGGGGGGAAACGGAAGAAAGGAGGCGAAACAACAAGGGTCAGACAAAAAGTCTGGCAAGTCCAGTGACTTTCAGCATATGAACAGATAATAATAATATGATATGAACATAAATTTGGATGTGAGATAACTGTAATAGGTGTAGCAGATATAACAGAAAAACAGAATGATAAAAACTATTGTTTTACACTTCTCTGCACTAATACTAGTATAGCAGAATTAGGTGTCACCCTAATGTCTAAATTGAAGCAGGAACAGGGACAGAATACTTTAACAGAAACAGAATGCTAATAATGGGCCTTTACTACCCGATCAGAAACAGACAGAAGCAGAAACAGATTTATCCCTATGGAAACAGAATGTAGAATTAGGTGTACACTAGTAATGGGCCTTTACCACCCGAACAGACGGTACCACACAGAAACAGACAGGTGTTACCACCCAACAGAAACAGACGGTACCAACAGAAACAGACAGAACTAAGCGTACCCTAAAACCCTACCCCAAGCGATCGGCTCCCTAATACATAAATATCCTGTGTCGGCCCCACAGTAGGGTGTATCACTCCCTAAAGTGACAACCAATTGGCACAGACCTATTTACAGATGTCACGGCGTCTTACATCCTCAGAGGCAGACCGGGATCCATGCATGCACATGACCCGGTTGGAACGCACCATCAACACCCCTCGCCATTATCAGAATGAACCACTTATAATTAGTTCAGTAAGCGTGCCCGGACCCTACCTACTGTTGGGTCAAAGTTTTGATACCAGAAAGGGTTACTGACTAATATGGGTCCCAAACAACAGATGACACAAGTAATTCCCCTCCTAACCTTGTGTCCCCAGACTAACAGATCTCAGATTAACTTGTTTACAAGTTCAGACATACAGAATTCAGATTTACTAGTTCACAGATTAAATTAACAAGTTTTCAGATTAACAGATCAGATGTACAGATTTTTCAGATTTTGTCTAACTTTGTATTGGGCCTACATATTCATGGACAGGTTTACTACACCTATTAATCCAGTTGGTTTAACCCTATTTTCCCCAATACGTTTTAGACGTCATTCTTATCTTAGATTTGAATTAATTAATTATTAATGCCCAGACCTCTCACATTAGGTCGCTAGCTTGTGGCCGCTGGATGGGCCGGGCGGTTCCGGGCGGACTTCTGCCACAAGCCAGACCTAACCTCGTGTCTTAAGCAGGTTATGACTAACTTCTCACATTAGAACCTATTGTTTGCGGCCACTGGATGTGCCGGACGGTTCCGGGCAGAATTACGCCGCAAACTCATTCTAACCTCGAGTTAGTCACGTTTATCTTTGCGGCCAATTAATTAATAATTTACTGTTTATGCGCATGCCCAATATATATGCCAATTCAGATTATATCAATAACAGGATGATTATATCAACACAGCAGATAACAGATTTTATATGACTTAACGGATTTAACAGATTTAGCAACTTAGCAGATTTTGGCATATAACAGGTTAGGCATTTCAACCGACAAATTTAACAGATTAGGCATTTCAATCTAATTAGCAGTCTGGGCAATATAACAAAGCTAGCAGTTTAGGCAACTTGGAAAATTAGCAGATTTAGCAAATTTAATATTTCTAAAGGTTCTATTTACATGCCTTGCCTAATCATAAATTGGCCTAAATTCATATGCCTACATAATTGTCATGATTCACAACATATACTCCATGTTTGCAAAAGCGCAGAATATGGACATAATTTGCCATATAACATATGTTCCTATTTTTGTTAAACTAGCATTTTACAGCAGATTCGCATATAAATTATACCAAATATAACCATTAATTTCAATGCATGCCATATATCCAAAAATCCCTATTTAGGTGTAATCACAATAATAGATATCCTAATTAATGTAAATCTTTTACACCTAAGCTTCCATATCTTCTTCTTTTTAAGTCATGAATCATTATGCAAACTATACCCAATAATCTAAATCTTTAAATCATATCTTCTAAAAATCAGATCTTGACTTTTATATGCATTTTGTCCAAAGTCTCAAATCATATGTAATCTTACAGTGGTTCCTCTTCTTCTTTTATCACAGAATATGCATAGGTCTAAAACTAGTTTATAACATATGCTTATTTTTCTAATTAATTACAGATCTAAATAACATATTTTCATTTCCCTAATTAGTTACAGATCTAGATTACAACGTACACTATGCATACAACATATATAAATTATATGTTTACAGTCAAATTCATGCATCCAATCCCAAGTCATATGTCAATATATTTTATGCCTCAGTTTTAAAGTCATATGTTCAATTCAGTCTCGTCAAATTTCGCATCATTCATTATTTATCCCAAAATTTGCGTTCATACGTTAATCTCTTATGAGATTAGGCACAGGCTCGTGGTAGCCTGGCTATAGAAACAGAAAGGAAGCAGAAAGGGATACAGAACAGTCACAGAAAAACAGATCTGACAGATATACAATCTCAGATTCAGATTTAAAAGCATATCAGAATTATAATTAACGTTTATAGCAGAAAATAACTGTACTTGCCTTGATTGGATTAAAGAAAGAACTTTAGTTGTTACAGAATTGTTGCAGAAGCTTTTATCTCAAATTTGAATTTAGGATGATGTTGATTGACTTCTAGTTTTGATTCTAGCAGAGTAGCGACGCCATTTTTATTTTTAATTAGAAGAAGAGAGCAATGGAGGCTAGAGAATTGTGTAAGAGACTTAGGTTTAGGTTAGGAATGTATTTATAGGAGGATAGGGTGATTTAGAGCCTTCAGATCAGTCCAGAAGTCATCAGAATCGCACAGCTCGAATACACATCATCCAGCCACTCAAAAGAAGACACGTCACCTCAGAACACTCCAGAATTCGGTGCTGGATTTGTATGGGCGCACTTGGCAGGTGCGCCAGTGTATTTTTGTACTGGCGCACTTCACAAGTGCGCCAGTGTATTCTGGCCTGTTTCCGGTTTTTCTGCCTAACTTCGTTCGTCCATATCTTCTTCGTACGGACTCCGATTTACGCAAATTCGGACTCTATTTCGCATATTTTTCCGAGACGAACACAATGGCGCAACCCGTTTCCCTTATTTCTTCTCCTAAAAATTAATTATATCTTGATTTTTAACTCTTATGTTTACAGAAAATACGGGGTGTTACATTCTCCCCTCCTTAGAGGATTTCGTCCCCGAAATCTTCAAGCTAAGAAGAATGTGTCCTACTATCCAATCACCCATCTACTCAACCATCATCCACAAGCATCCATTGTCCTTAGCAATCTTCTAATGTTGTATGAACATATGCAAAAGTGTGTGTATATGTTCCTTATCTAATGCAAAGATCAGGCGGTCTACTGATTCAGTTGACCTCCTTAATGCGAATTATGTCAGTGCCATGAGTCCAACATGTATGCAATAGAATTCTAATGATATATATTATTTCTATATGAGTGCACAATCATTCACTCAAATGCAACATCCATGTGCTGAATCAATCATTTTGCATCCACAAGAATTGAAAAATGCTCACCCATCCATATGCAGTATGAGAGTGTTTTCGAGCCGATCTAGTGCCTAGTGTGTGTATATGCATCCACGGGCAACCACTAGCAACCACTTGCATCCACTTGCAACCATCAAACATAACATGTCTCAAACACATGTTTACACCCATTAGTTTCTACCTAAAGTTCGAAGATTCGATCGATAGGATACAGTCGAATGATGGAAGCGAGTACAGATAGAACGAAAATTTGGTTCCCATTAGACATGGGTCCTAAGTATCGGCCCCAAAGACCGAAACCAACATCAAATTGACACCCAGAGGATTACCTTCTTTAGACAATGTCAAAACTGGAAATCCTATCAAAAGTATTTAGATATTTACAGACTACTGGTACAGATCAGGTTCCCTAATGATTCTTAGGAAGCTAAGCATGATAAAATCATACCCCACGAAAACTCAGAATGTATGCGTCATACTTGACGCCTAACACAGATATCCCTCAAAACCCCAATCTCAAACAGATGATCCATAACCCTTATGGGTCTGAGTCTACAGCGGAATTCAGAAATAATACTAGTATTGAAGTGCAGAGTATCGATTACAAAATCAAAATACCAGAATCAGAAAAAGTCTTAACTCCATAATCAGATAAAGAAATTAAACCTACTATAGAAATTTTCCTATTTCTATCCTAGCCACTAGCCTCAAGAGTGTTCGCCTGCCCTCCTTGTCCTCGTCTCTTCGGGCAGTCCCTAGTGAAGTGTCCCATCTCCCCACAGTTGAAGCAAGCGCCCTTCCTTTTTCTGCAATCCATGTTCAGATGAGTCGAGCTCCCACAAGTAAAGCACTTTTTCCCCTTCTTATCTTCAGACTTCTCATCCTTCTTTTGTGTTTCCTTTTTGGGCCCCGCTTTCTTATTCTGTGGTTCTTCCTTCTTTGTCTCTTTCGGGCCCTTGTCTTCCTCGTGCAGTAGTGCCATATCCACCAATTTCTCGTAAGTTGCTCCCATGGGTACATGGGTCATGGTTAGGCTGTGCAGTGGCTCATTCAATCCTTTAACAAAGCGGAGAGCCTTTTTATGCTGAGTGTTGACTAAATCCAATCCGAATCTTGCTAGTTGGTTGAACTGGTTGACGTATTCCTTGACCGTCATACTTCCTTGCTTAAGAGATAAGAACTTTTCCAATTGTAAACTTCGTTCAGCTTGCGAGAGGAATTTTGTCTCAAACCTTGTTCTGAAATCCATCCATGTCTCAACCGGCCTCTCGGCGTTAGTGACTTCCCACCAGTAGGAAGCTTCGTCTTTGAGCAGCCATACTGCCAACTGTACCTTCTGCCTATCGTCCACCTCGAAGATAACGAATAGATCCTCAGTTTCTTTGAGCCAATTCCTTGCTTCTACGAATGATTCAGTTCCTTTGAAATCCTTCCCACCCATGGCCCTAAAATCTCTACAGATCTTTGAGAAAGCAATTGCACGATGAGGGGGTGGAGGAGGGGGATCATTTGCTGGACCTGCAGCGGCGGTCCTAGCCTCAAGATATTGACGAAACCAACCGGGTACATGAACACCCTCTGGTATCTCAGATGCTTCAGACATGCTGGAACGAAAAAGGAAAGGTTCAATACAAAAAGGACTGAAAGAAAGATATATGGCTCTTGGGGATCATGTTTTTCAAAATAAGCTTTATTTTCGAAAATACTTCCTTCCAAAACCTTTTTGAAAATAGTTTTCAAAAACTTTACCCAATCTGGTAACCTTCAGCTCTGATACCAAGTGTAACACCCCACCTCCGATAAGGTCACTCACAAAGGGAATGCCTTAACTTTGGTGGAGCATTTTAGTAAACAGAACAGAAACTTACAAGACAGATAAAACAGTACTTGAAAATTTTTAACTTTATTACAGCGGAAACAGAAATTTATATGGTTACATCCTTTCAAATTTCAGAATTCAAGTACAAAATATCAGTCTTGTACAAAAGCCTTCAAAATGCATGGTTTAAAATCATAATCCCCATGGAACGGAAGCTATACAGAGCCAAGCCATACTTTAAGCACTTCAAGCAAAGAGAAATCCGGATCAAGCTAAAGTATTCCCTCCTTGGATAACCTGGGGGGGAAACGGAAGAAAGGAGGCGAAACAACAAGGGTCAGACAAAAAGTCTGGCAAGTCCAGTGACTTTCAGCATATGAACAGATAATAATAATATGATATGAACATAAAACTGAATGTGAGATAACTGTAATAGGTGTAGCAGATATAACAGAAAAACAGAATGATAAAAACTATTGTTTTACACTTCTCTGCACTAATACTAGTATAGCAGAATTAGGTGTCACCCTAATGTCTAAATTGAAGCAGGAACGGGGACAGAATACTTTAACAGAAACAGAATGCTAATAATGGGCCTTTACTACCCGATCAGAAACAGACAGAAGCAGAAACAGATTTATCCCTATGGAAACAGAATGTAGAATTAGGTGTACACTAGTAATGGGCCTTTACCACCCGAACAGACGGTACCACACAGAAACAGACAGGTGTTACCACCCAACAGAAACAGATGGTACCAACAGAAACAGACAGAACTAAGCGTACCCTAAAACCCTACCCCAAGCGATCGGCTCCCTAATACATAAATATCCTGTGTCGGCCCCACAGTAGGGTGTATCACTCCCTAAAGTGACAACCAATTGGCACAGACCTATTTACAGATGTCACGGCGTCTTACATCCTCAGAGGCAGACCGGGATCCATGCACGCACATGACCCGGTTGGAACGCACCATCAACACCCCTCGCCATTATCAGAATGAACCACTTATAATTAGTTCAGTAAGCGTGCCCGGACCCTACCTACTGTTGGGTCAAAGTTTTGATACCAGAAAGGGTTACTGACTAATATGGGTCCCAAACAACAGATGACACAAGTAATTCCCCTCCTAACCTTGTGTCCCCAGACTAACAGATCTCAGATTAACTTGTTTACAAGTTCAGACATACAGAATTCAGATTTACTAGTTCACAGATTAAATTAACAAGTTTTCAGATTAACAGATCAGATGTACAGATTTTTCAGATTTTGTCTAACTTTGTATTGGGTCTACATATTCATGGACGGGTTTACTACACCTATTAATCCAGTTGGTTTAACCCTATTTTCCCCAATACGTTTAAGACGTCATTCTTATCTTAGATTTGAATTAATTAATTATTAATGCCTAGACCTCTCACATTAGGTCGCTAGCTTGTGGCCGCTGGATGGGCCGGGCGGTTCCGGGCAGACTTCTGCCACAAGCCAGACCTAACCTCGTGTCTTAAGCAGGTTATGACTAACTTCTCACATTAGAACCTATTGTTTGCGGCCACTGGATGTGCCGGGCGGTTCCGGGCAGAATTACGCCGCAAACTCATTCTAACCTCGAGTTAGTCACGTTTATCTTTGCGGCTAATTAATTAATAATTTACTGTTTATGCGCACGCCCAATATATATGCCAATTCAGATTATATCAATAACAGGATGATTATATCAACACAGCAGATAACAAATTTTATATGACTTAACGGATTTAACAGATTTAGCAACTTAGCAGATTTTGGCATATAACAGGTTAGGCATTTCAACCGAAAAATTTAACAGATTAGGCATTTCAATCTAATTAGCAGTCTAGGCAATATAACAAAGCTAGCAGTTTAGGCAACTTGGCAAATTAGCAGATTTAGCAAATTTAATATTTCTAAAGGTTCTATTTACATGCCTTGCCTAATCATAAATTGGCCTAAATTCATATGCCTACATAATTGTCATGATTCACAACATATACTCCATGTTTGCATAAGCGCGGAATATGGACATAATTTGCCATATAACATATGTTCCTATTTTTGTTAAACTAGCATTTTACAGCAGATTCGCATATAAATTATACCAAATATAACCATTAATTTCAATGCATGCCATATATCCAAAAATCCCTATTTAGGTGTAATCACAATAATAGATATCCTAATTAATGTAAATCTTTTACACCTAAGCTTCCATATCTTCTTCTTTTTAAGTCATGAATCATTATGCAAACTATACCCAACAATCTAAATCTTTAACTCATATCTTCTAAAAATCAGATCTTGACTTTTATATGCATTTTGTCCAAAGTCTCAAATCATATGTAATCTTACAGTGGTTCCTCTTCTTCTTTTATCACAGAATATGCATAGGTCTAAAACTAGTTTATAACATATGCTTATTTTTCTAATTAATTACAGATCTAAATAACATATTTTCATTTCTCTAATTAGTTACAGATCTAGATTACAACGTACACTATGCATACAACATATATAAATTATATGTTTACAGTCAAATTCATGCATCCAATCCCAAGTCATATGTCAATATATTTTATGCCTCAGTTCTAAAGTCATATGTTCAATTCAGTCTCGTCAAATTTCGCATCATTCATTATTTATCCCAAAATTTGCGTTCATACGTTAATCTCTTATGAGATTAGGCACAGGCTCGTGGTAGCCTGGCTATAGAAACAGAAAGGAAGCAGAAAGGGATACAGAACAGTCACAGAAAAACAGATCTGACAGATATACAATCTTAGATTCAGATTTAAAAGCATATCAGAATTATAATTAATGTTTATAGCAGAAAATAACTGTACTTGCCTTGATTGGATTAAAGAAAGAACTTTAGTTGTTACAGAATTGTTGCAGAAGCTTTTATCTCAAATTTGAATTTAGGATGATGTTGATTGACTTCTAGTTTTGATTCTAGCAGAGTAGCGACGCCATTTTTATTTTTAATTAGAAGAAGAGAGCAATGGAGGCTAGAGAATTGTGTAAGAGACTTAGGTTTAGGTTAGGGATGTATTTATAGGAGGATAGGGTGATTTAGAGCCTTCAGATCAGTCCAGAAGTCATCAGAATCGCACAGCTCGAATACACATCATCCAGCCACTCAAAAGAAGACACGTCACCTCAGAACACTCCAGAATTCGGTGCTGGATTTGTATGGGCGCACTTGGCAGGTGCGCCAGTGTATTTTTGTACTGGCGCACTTCACAAGTGCGCCAGTGTATTCTGGCCTGTTTCCGGTTTTTCTGCCTAACTTCGTTCGTCCATATCTTCTTCATACGGACTCCGATTTACGCAAATTCGGACTCTATTTCGCGTATTTTTCCGAGACGAACACAATGGCGCAACCCGTTTCCCTTATTTCTTCTCCTAAAAATTAATTATACCTTGATTTTTAACTCTTATGTTTACAGAAAATACGGGGTGTTACACGTTCCATGTTATACTGCGTGGTCCCTTGATCTACCTAACTTTAAAATAAAGATTAATAACTGTTTTAGTTCTCACACCAGTCCCATGACTGACTTGGAGTTTGTTGTTTTAACCTAAACTCTGGGTGCCCCTATTTCCGACACAGGCAGCTAGTAGTTTTGGTTTTGCAGATTTATATTCACAGGATCCTGATTAACAGCTGGAACGATATTCGGAAAGCTCTGTATCCGTGTATTACTTCTAGTTGTGTATTGTATTATTTTTCCGTTGCTATGTAATTTATTGTAATCTTTGATATTTGATAAATGTACAATATTCATTTATACTCTGTATATTCCTGTATTCAGATGAATTGTTGTAATATGCAATGAAATGTTCTTTCGTCTGCGTTCTTATTTGTCGTGTTCTCAAAACAATCAGGCATTTCGAACGGTCTTGGTCGGTTTAGCGACTGATTCGGATCGAGCGGAATTCCCAGTCGTTACATATACCTTATAAATATTTGGAAAACATTTCCAGTTCTCATTTAATCATTTCAATCTGCAAATTATTTGCTTAACTCTTCATTCTAGAAATAATTACCCTTATAGGTTCATATCCTATTTACCGACTTCCTTATCTAATTTATATTCCCATTCTACTTGATAAACTCTATTTCTAAGTCAGGTTCTTATTAAATCAATATCAAGTTTATAATTAAATATCGTTTTCATACCCTACTATAATTTATTGGTTTAAAACCAAATATTAACTATCCTATCAGATTATAATTTCTAAAATAAATTACTTTAATACATTTCCTAGGGCGTAGTGCTATATATAAAAATCACGCTTAAGCTTGGTCAACAACGCTAATTTATCGCTATAGTTCAAAAACTTGTCATGCATTGTAATATTCCCCTTTATAACTAATCTTGACATAACAGACACGCTTAAGCCTAGTCAACACGTTATTTTATCGTTATTGTTCAAAGACTTGTCATATGCTGTAATATTCACCTTTATAACTAATTTTGACATAACAGTCACGCTTATATAAATAATATAAAACCAACAGTACAGATAAATATCGTGGAATCCGGTTGGATTCCTTCAACCGGTTTCCTTCATCCACCGATGTTAGTCCATACAATTTACACTAATTTCATACTATGGAATCTTATAACCGATGGAATCAGTATCCAATCCATGATGGGTATATATATAAGATGATATTCAACCAATTTAATTGTAATTTACCTAATCAACCATCACGCAACATTCCACCATTATTTTAAAATACAATTATAATATTTAAAATAAAACAGAGTTAATGTATTTACTCACATTTGCGCGTTAACCGTTAAATAACGATTTCCGTCAATTGATTTGAATCCAGAGTTCTATTTTGCTATAAATTCAGACGAGCTTCAATTTGCTTCAGAACAGCTTCGTCGCGTAGCCTATGTCCATACGGACCCAACGCGACTTTTAACCCGACCCAAATTATATTCTGACCTACTCGTGCATGTTTTCTGCTCTGTTTCTAAAGATTCAAAGTGCTCCTTCAGTTGTTGAATATTTTGGTCGTTACTGCTCCTTTACACAACAAATACCACAAGCTTGTTTTCTTGTTTGTAAAAACAAATATCAATCCTTCTGTGATGAACATTTCCGCAACTTAGAACGTCCCACCCCCTTTCATGTTTGCACCCGTGCGTTCATGCACTCAACGTCTCCTGTTCGTTATACCTCTCTATTTCTTTTTAAAGACTGGGCTTCTTCTTTATCAACATGGCTCATGGCCATTTTAACCCCATCCGCATAGTTATCTTCCAAAAAAACTCACGTTCCCTTAAACAATCACTTTCTTCTCCAATATTTTCCTCTTTTTCTTTTATCTTTTCACTTGTTGTTTTTCTCTTGTTCATTTTTCCTGGCACCATGCATTACCTTACACGCATCCGTACCTGGCACCGTGTTCTCCCTTATTCCGTTCACCTAGATTTTGCCTTGCCCCGTCCCTTCTTTCCAAGTGCCTCACTTCCTGTTCATACACCACGTTTCTCTCTTCATTACTCCTTAACTTTCCAGTTAAACTCGCATGTACCCTTTTCTATATTACGATGCATGCGCCAGCTTTTACTCCTCTCTTTCACGTTAGTATGCAATACATAACTTTCACCATTTCTGAACTTCCGCATGAAACCGTACCCAAACCCACGTAATTCGAATGCTTGTCTCGAGCTCATCGGCTTCAATAATCTCCTCCGCTAACTTCCACTAAATTTACCCACTTCATCACCTTCCCTTTTAGCTCGTTTTATCTCCCATCCCCACATATGTTTCATGAAGCTACCCCCACTTGCATTGAAACATAAATACCACTTTTATACTTTTTGCACTAGTACGTACAAACAAGAAGTCTCCATTTCTATTTCTATTTCTATTAGAGCTTAAGTTCGAAGCCTTGTTGAAAGACGAGAAAAATGAAGACAAAGGCACAATGTATTTATAGGATATGAGTCCTTCATTGATAAGGAAAGTACAATGCAGTAGGATGTAGATTAGGCAAGTAGAATATGTTTTCTCCTTACTTTTCTGTTGATTTGAAAACACGTGAATTGTTTTAGATTTTGCTTGGCATGGTCTACTATGATCTTTTATACTTCATAGCATAGCTGAATGATCAATCGTAGGTAAGGGATGTATAGTAACAGTTTTTCTTACTTGTTAAGAAATAGGAAGCTTTTATTTTAAGGTATAGGTTTGTACTGTATGTTTGATATCCAAAGATTTATTATTTGATTTTACATAGGGTGTAGCACGTTCCTTCTTACTTCATAGTTAAGGCTAGTGTGTTTTTATTGCCTCTCTTGTATCGTCTACATCTTAGGTCTTAGGATAGAGATAGCAGCATGCCAATTCATGAGATTAGACAAGTGATGCACGTTGTATGTGGATATGGGAAGGTTAATATAGAAAAAGTAGGTTTACTGTGCTTTTCCTTAGTCTCCAAGGTTCCAAAATTTAGGGTGCTATTACCCGGGGTAGGCAATATGTTTTTCCTTTAGCTTGAAGGAACACTGTAACAACCCGGAATTTGGGGACAATTTAAAATTTTCATTTTAGAGATTCTAGGGGTGTTTAAATATTTAAAATAAATTATTTGAAATAAAAATGAATGGAAATTTATTTTGAGCAAAGTTAATGCAAATATATTCAAATAAATTACATAAAGAATTAGAAATAGGATGGTAGTTTGAAAAGTCAAACTTGAATTTTGACTAACTAGACAGGATGCAGAATAAACCGGATTTTGATGAAACGAAAAATATTTAAATCTGTTAATGAATATCTTTCTAACGAATCTAAAAAATCAAAGTTTCATAGCGGGAATCAAAAGTTATGGCCAAATGAATTTTCAGAAAGGTCGCTATAGAAAATCTATCGCCCTTGAAAATCGACATTTTGCATACGACCTCGGAATTCAACGAAACTACTTTTGTTGGATCCGGGATGCAATATTATTGCTAGGTTTAAAATTTCAAGATTTTTGAAGCTAGTATGTGAGCATGGCAAAAGAAACTGTGTTTTATCAATTTCGGTCAAAATTAATTGACTGAAAAATAGCCATTTTTCAATCAGTCTCAGAATTCGACGAAATAAACTTTGTTGGGATCGTATCGTCATAAGAAAGTCAAAAATAATTTTTTTTGGATTTTTCTGACTTCGTATGTGACCCCAGTAAAATTAGAAAGTACGTTCGAATTAAAAATAAAAGAATTAATTTGAAAATAAAAGAAACATGCTTTTAACTTCAGAATTGGACTTCGGCAATAGTGCCATTGCGTTCAGAAGGCGTCAAAACCTATTGATCGACAGTCGTTGAGAGCGAATTGGAGTTCGAACGAGAAAATCCTAATTTTGGGATTAAATTAATTAATTAGAAAATACGTGGAAATACTAGTATATATATATACGGGTCGTGTACAGCGTCTTCTTCCTCGTTCGTGAAACCCATAGCCGCCCCCTCTTCAAAACTTCTCTCCTCCTTCTCTCCCAATCCGTAGAGAATTAGACCACCCCTGTAGTTGAGTTTTTCGAAGCCCTCTTCTTTCTCTTCGACCCCATACCAAAATTGTCCCTCCCGGTTACCTGAAACCGCCGCCCCGACGCCCTGAAGGCCGCCGCCGCCGAGCTCCGCCCAGCCCCGACCACGCAGCCGAACTCCCCCCCTCTGGCCGAACACCCCCCTCTTCAAGCCCTTCGACGTCACGCCATCCATTCTGGAAACGATCGAATACAATTTCTGCAAAATCAAATCAAAGTTTTGAACATTTTAGGTATGAAATTCATTTCAGAATTTGCCACGCTTCTGGCTTTGGCAACTGCAGTTGTTAAAAGTTAGTTTTGTTCAAAAATTGAGAATTAACACATACGAAATCCAAACTGAAAAATTTCAGATTGTGCGAGACCGTGACGGCAACTAGAGGTTGCTGAAATCAAGTGCGACCATTTTCTGAATTTTTGATTTTTCTATTCGCTTTAATCAAGGTGAGAATTTATTTTTAATTAAATTTAATTAAATTTAATTAAATTAATTGTTATTCTTGCATCATGAGAAGTTAAGAATCAAAAATAAATGGATCGACGATGGATGTTATTATGAGTTATAGATCTGAATTGTTGCGATGTTATAATTCTAGATCTGAAATTTTAAGTGTTAGATGTGAGATATCCTCATTTAAATTAATTAATTAAATAATTAATTTGTTTGTGACGTAGTGATCCCATGTTTAATCTTCAGATCTATTTTGTTAGATATGATTTATAATGTTTGATATGTGGCTACAATGGATAATTATAGATCTATATACATTCGTCACACCTTATGTTATCACCTTCGTTTATGTTGAATTGATCTATTTTATCAATTCAAAAATAAAAGAAATATGATTGTCACTTCTTGTGTTATGTTATCACATGAAATCGAACCTCATATTTTGGGTTATGTTACGATGTTGAAGATGAACCTTATTTTAGCATTATGTTGACGCATTGAAATTGAACCTTGACATTAGAAACATGACATTAGGAAACTTGACATTTATATTTATTTATATTTTGTTTGTAATTAAAAGGTGAATTTCATCGTATATCAAAATTTACATTTTTATATGTAAATTATAAAGTGAAATTAATGTTGTATGTTAAAAATTACATTTTTCTTTGTAATTAACATGTAAATTCCATCGTATGTAAAATTTACATTTTTATATGTAAATTATAAAGTGAATTTATGTTGTATGTTAAAAATTACAATTTTCTTTGTAATTAACATGGAAATTTCATCGTATGTTAAAATTTACATTTTTATATGTAAATTATAAAGTGAATTTATGTTGTATGTTAAAAATTACATTTTTCTTTGTAATTAACATGGAAATTTCATCGTATGTTAAAATTTACATTTTTATATGTAACTTATAAAGTGAATTTATGTTGTATGTTAAAAATTACATTTTTCTTTGTAATTAACATGGAAATTTCATCGTATGTTAAAATTTACATTTTTATATGTAGATTATAAAGTGAATTTCATCGTATGCTGAAATTTACATTTTTATATGTAAATTATAAAGTGAATTAATATCGTATGTTAAAAATTACATTTTCCTTTGTAATTATAAAGTGAATTTCATCGTATGTTAAAATTTACATTTTTATATGTAAATTATAAAGTGAATTTATGTTGTATGTTAAAATTACATTTTTCTTTGTAATTACCATGGAAATTTCATCGTATGTTAAAATTTACATTTTTATATGTAAATTTTATAGGGAATTATGCCGTAGGATAAAATTACATTTTTTTTACATGTAATTAAAACATGAATTTACATTGTGTGTTAAATATTACATTTTTATATGTAATGTCTATATGAAACTATACCGTATGACAAAAACTACATTTTTCAATGTAATTAAAGGATGAAATTTCATTGTATGATAGAATTAACATTTTTCTTATATATATGTAACATAGAATGGAAATGAACATTAGAAATAAAATTTATTTGTTTTATATGTAAACAAGACGTAGAAATGTGACATTGTAATTAAAAATCATATTTTTACAATGCAAATTAGAAGTAGTGTTTGCACTGTAATTAAAAATCATATTTTTACAATGCAAATTAGAAGTAGTGTTTGCATTGTAATTAAAAATCATATTTTTACAATGCAAATTAGAAGTAGTGTTTGCATTGTAAGTAAAAATCATATTTTTACAATGCAAATTAGAAGTAGTGTTTGCATTGTAATTAAAAATCATATTTTTACAATGCAAATTAGAAGTAGTGTTTGCATTGTAATTAAAAATCATATTTTTTACAATGTGAATTAGAAGTAGTGTTTGCATTGTAATTAAAAATTATATTTTTACAATGGGAAGTAGATGTAGTGTTTGCATTGTAATTAAAAATCATGTTTTTACAATGTGAATTAAGAGTAGAGTTTGCATTGTCATTAAAATTTATATTTTTATATTTAATTTAAAATAAGGATTTTGAGTGTATCAAAATTTACATTTTCAAGGTAAGTAAAGGAATGAATTTAGGATGCGGTAATATTATTTTCATTAAAAATATGGTAAGTATCGGTAGTTGCGTAGAGCCTCGTTTTAATCAAACGACGTTATTACGATTCAATGATTAATATATAAAAATATAATTAAAATTAAACGAATAGGGCGTGGTAGTTCGCGTTTTGAAATCGTACTTTTAAACGACTATACAAGAAGATCCGACCATCAGATTTTCTTGAAACTAAAACAGTTAGGACCGTCTTGGAAAAATCTTCCCAACGATATATATTACGTTAAGATCCAACGATTAAATTCTGAGAAATGTAAAAATCAAAATTGGTTGAATGCAGCGCCATAGTCGCCCATGGATTTAAGGCGTCGTTATATAAAAATTTAATTATTTTAAATAATTAAATTAGGAATGAATCGTTAATAAAAATAATTATTAATGTATAAGAAGGATTTTAAAATATATATATATATATATATATATATATATATATATATATACGAGGATTATTTGGAAAGTCCGAGTTCTCTCATTCTAAATAATCAAACGACGTTAATTGAAGTATAAAGATGGTGAATGAAGACCGTAAATCCTCCCTCGGATGGACAACGATCGAGGCCTTGATTTGACTTGCTCCCAATTCAAATGTCATGGTCATTGCCCAAACGTACGTGTTGATTTCACGGGTTTGGCTTTCGCTCAGACCCAGAGCATAAGCTACTAAATGGATTGTGTGTTTGACATCATACTCTATCAAATATCATGTTATTGATCTTTTGTCGAATGTATGGATGTTTGGTGGCGGAGAATTTATTCTCTTTCTTAACACCCGTTCATATATTTCGGCAAAGGGTTGGTAGTACGATATGGAGTGATGCTGTGGCATGCTAAGATGCATATGATCAAGGTTTTGTTGAAAAGCAGGACTTGTGGGATGATCAAAGCATAGCCTGTTTAGGCATAGCTTTGTGTACAGCGTGACTTCGCGAGCCTCACACACCGGCGGAGTCTAAAATGGGAGAAGGGAACGCAGGGAGAGCAGCACGTTTCTTTCTAGCTAGAAGTGGTGATTGGGTTTTAACACGGCCCAACATTTTACTTATGTGGATGATGGAATGAGGCGCCTCGGATGATAGGTCCTATAGGACTGGGAAACGTGTATTCAGGAATAACTAATCCGTAACTTGTATGGTGGACCGGCCCTGCAGCTTTCCAAGGGTTCACTGCGGGGTATCCTGAGACATTAGCTAGAGTGTCTCGAATAGGTAGGAGCTCCTCCCTAGCCTTGACTCATGATGGAAACCAAAATCCAAATACGACCCTACGAATTTGATTGTATTACTAGTATGGAGGCATAATAGTATGGGATACTATTCTTTCTAGGATTTCTACATTTACTTTGAAATGTTTTTTATATATACTAATAATAATATTAAACTCGTATTTGCCGTATTTAGCATGTCTAATCACTATAAGGTAAAACCATATCCTCTGGTTTGTGTTGCATTGTGTGATGGGACCTGGGTCTTATGGTGATTCCATGTTTCCAAAAAGCATAACGTTGTTGTACGATTTACTCATTATTTGTTTTTTGACACTTTTATGCACGACAACCCATTAGAGTTAACCCGTTCCGCCTTAGCGGCGAGGTCTTTGGATTTGTCCTATTAATAGTGATTAATTAGTTAAAAATTCTCACACCAGTCCCACGACTGACCCGTTTTTTGTTTCCACCTTTTTGCAAACTCGGGTGCCCTCCTTTCTACACGGGCAGCCAAGTAAACAGGTTTATTCTACGCTTGGAGTCTTTTCTTTGGAGTTGCTTACTATCTTTCTTGGATTTGCTTGTGGAGAGGTGATGACTAGAAGCTTGAAGACGCTTATCATTCGCTGCATTTGCATTTTTCTCTTTCTTTTTATTTCAGACATTAAACTTGGTTTATTCCACGTTGTTTAAGTTGGAGTTGGAATTTATTTCTTTTTCTGCAAACTTGATGTAATAATTTGAAATTCTGTGACTGTGGATTTTCTGTGGTTGATGACATTATATTTCCGCTGCTATGATGTTGTTACTCTGTGAATTTCCTATGCTATGTTGTATCTGTGATATGTATTATTGTATTTATGTTGTATTCCAAATGATTATTCCTTACTTTTGTAACACCCCGTATGTTGAATAACTTGCTATAATATAAAACAGGGCAGAATTAAATTTTAAAATCTGAACCAGGGGAAACAGGCTATGCCATTGCGTTCATCTCGGAAAAATACGCGAAATAGAGTCCGAGTTTTCAAAAATCGGAGTCCGTATGACCCAGTTAAGGCCCGAAGAAGTTTTCATAAATTCAAAACAGATTTAAAATACGAAAATTTCACATTTCAGAAGTGGCGGGAAAATTCCCGCCAGACCCAGGGAGTCGACCTGGGGTTGACTAGGGAGTCGACCTGCCCACCAGGTCGACTAGGGTGTCGACCCTAGTGTCGACCTGGGGGTCGACCTCCCTGGTCGAGCCCAGGTGACCTGGGTGCACCAGTTTGGCTTTTGGGCTGTGTTTTGGTGGCTAGGACGTGATCTGACGGCTCTATTCTGATTTAGGGTTAATCTAATGGCCTAAAACACCTAACTAATCTATAAATACACCCTAAGACTACCCTAATTCATACTAAAAATAGCTACAACACCGTTATGCCGTCAAAATGCAACTTGAAGGAGCCTCCATCAAATTAAAGAGGAAAATAGCTTCTCAAATCAACCTCTAATCAACTCTAGCAACTTAATATTCTTCTTAGGAGTGCTAATCAACAAGTTGTGAGTTTTCTATAGCCTTAATGACCAATTGTTGAAATGATTATGATAGGATATAATGAGGTTATGGCTATGAATGTGGATCAATGCAAGTTATGCAAGTTATATGCTATGTGTTAATGATGTTATGCATGTTATGCAAGTTATATGCTATGTGTTAATGATGTTATGCATGTTATGCAAGTTATATGCTATGTGTTTGTGATGTTATGCAAGTTATGCAAGTCATATGCTACATGTTCATGATGTTATGCAAGTTATGCAAGTCATATGCTACATGTTCATGATGTTATGCAAGTTGTATGCTATATGATCATGATGTTATGCAAGTGTTAGGCTATGTGTTCATGATGCTAGTTATGCAAATTGTTATGATAAACATTGATCCATTATGACACCATGATTATGCAAGTTTGGTGCAAGATTATATGCAAGTTCATATATGATATGTTATGCAAGTTTGGTGTTTGATTATATGCAAGTTCATATATGATATGTTATGCAAGTTTGGTGTTTGATTATATGCAAGTAACATGTGCAAGTTGACACCTTAGTATGATATGCATACATATGCAAGTTAACCCCTTTGTATGTCATACATACATATGCTAGTTTACCCCTTTGTATGACATAAATAACTTATGCAAGTTAACCTCCTTATGACATATGTGATTCATGCAAGTTTGGGTTGATTATTTATGCTAGTTGGGTTTGATGCTATATGCATGTTGACACCTTTAAACCCAAGTTGATGCTAATGTTATGCAAGTTGAACCCATTATATTTGTGATGAATCTTCCCTTTTATGTCATGTTAGCGAATTACGTGGGGAACGACGGGGTTAATATACATGTTAATGAAATGGTGTGAAGTTGGTATGATTATGCATACCATAAAGTGGATGGACATAATTGAGTCAATTATGTACATCGTTAAAATTGGAATTAATTAGGGAAAATTAATTCGGGGGTGATTAATTAGGTGTAATTAATCGACTAAGACACGAGGTTGGACCCTTTTGTAGCGTAAGACTGCCCGGAACCGACCGGCAAATCCAGCGGCTACAAATGATTCGCCCAATGCGAGAGGTCTTAGGCACAAACTAAATACGTGACAAGTGTATAGACACGAGGTTAGACTCAGTTATGGCGTAAGGCTTCCTGGACCCAACCGGCAAATCCAGCTGCCATAAAAGATAGTCTAATGTGAGAGGTCTTTACAACGGTTACGTTCTTAATTAATTAAGAAACACTTAACCAGATAAGCATGTAGTGGGCATGAGGGGTTAAGTGGGTGCCTTGGGTGGCATGCGGAAATCAAGTAAGTGCCTTGGGTGGCATGAGCAAATCTAGTGGGTTGCCTTGGGTGGCAATAGAAAATACGATTAGAATACTTAACCAAGTGGAAACATGTAATTAAACATGATTAAAGGGTTAAGTGGGATGCACTAGATAAAGTGACAAGCTTAGGTGGTAGCTTGTGGGGGGCCCATTTCACCCAGTAACCCATATGTATCTTATTGGGCTCGACCTATGTCGAGGATGGGACACGCGTACTGGGCTTGATTATAAGAGGCCAAAACGGGTTAGCGGTGGCAACGCAAGTCCAACGGGTTTCATATGCGTGTGTGGACCCGGGCTGGTAGGTAAGACGTTGTTGCATCGTGTAGGTATAAGCCGTGCACCATTTGTTGTATCGGGTTGCCACTTTGGGGAGTGATACACCCCATTGTGGGGCCAGCACGGGTATCTACGTTAGGGAGCCGATCGCTTGGGGAGTAGTGGGTACACCTAGTGGAGATAAGGGCAGACGACACCTATGTAGTCAGCTAGGGGTACACGAAACTACTGGGTAAATTTTCTAAGTCCTTGGGTGGGATCAACCTTTAAGTAGGAATGACTGGTGTGGTGCAGTTAGTAATTACCCTTGGGTAGGTAGATGCGTCTTTACCGTTATCTTAGTTCTTCCTATGTCTAGTGGGCTACTTAGTGTAGTCATTTATCCCCAGTCATCCTGTACCAAGTTTATATCATACCCTAATTACTTTAATGATTGTGTTGTTAAAGTTATAGGGCTCACTCAGACTTATGTCTGACCCCGTTGTTTTTATCTTTTTCCCCCTCAGGTCCTCAGGTGGGGCCTAGCACTAGTGGGCTTTGATCAGATTTCTTTATCTATCTCTTGGAGCTTGGACCGTGATGTAAAGCCCAGCTTATGTTTTCTATTATGGCTATTGTTTATGTAGTGGGATTATGTACTTATGTTTTTATCACGATGGATATTTAGTACTTGACTCTTTATGGTGTTGTAACTAAACATGTTTACCTTCTGCTGCTATGAAATGATGTTTTAGATTTTCAAGTATTTATATCTGTCTTGTTGTAATTTTTCTGTTCTATACTCACTTATAATGCTCCACCGAAGTTAAGGCATTCCCTTTGTGAGTGACCTTAGCGGGTGTGGGGTGTTACACGTGGTATCAGAGCCAGGTTACCAGAACAAATAAAACTTTTAGAAAAACTATTTTTCTAAAAACATTTTTGGAAGAAGTATTTTCAAAAACGTGTCTTTAAAGAGAAAGGTATTTGAAAGAAAAGCATAATCCCCAATAGCCATATCTTTATCTTTCGAATTCTCCATTTTGAATCTTTCCTTTTTTCGTTTCAGCATGACTGAAGATCTTAACTTTCCGGAGGGTGTAGCGATACCAGTATGGTATAGGAGATTGATGGAGGCTAGGGCCGCCACTGCGGGTCCAGCAAATGTTCCTCCACCAACAGTAGCACCCGATCTTCCTCCTCCCCCTCCTCCTCCTCGCACGGATACTTTTGCTAAGACTTGCAAGGAATTTAAAGCTATGGGAGGGAAATCTTTTCAAGGATCAGAAACTTTTGTGGAGGCTATAGATTGGCTTAAGGAGGTGGAAGAGTTGATAGATATCTTTGAGATGGAAGAAGGAAAGAAAGTCAAGTTAGCTGCTTGGTTAATGAAGGGAGAGGCCTCATTCTGGTGGGAGGTCACTAATGGAGAACGCCCTGTTGACTCCTGGGCGGATTTCAGGCAAAGATTTGTGGCAAAGTTTCTCTCAAGGGCGGAGGAAAACTTGTATATGGAAAGGTTCTTGACTCTAAAGCAAGGAAACCTCTCGGTGAAGGAATATGCCAACAAGTTTAATCAATTGGCAAGATTTGGCGTAGACATGGTGAATACACCGGAGAAGAAGGCTTTGAGGTTCGTTAAGATCTTGAATGAACCAATGCATGGATTGGCTATGACTCACATCCCTATGGGGGCCACCTTTGAGAAGCTAGTTGACATGGCACTCATGCATGAGGAAGAGAAGGGTCCCAATGCTAATAAGGCACCCGAGAAGAAAGGAGATCAAAAGAGACCTCAACAGCAACAAAACAAAGGTGGGAAAGGCAACGGTGGCAAGGGGAAGAAGAAGTGCTTCAATTGCGAGATACCAGGCCACCTAAGCAAAGACTGTCGGAAGAAGAAGAAGACTGGCTGCTTCCACTGTGGCGAAGCAGGGCATTTAGTGAAGGATTGCCCTAAGAAAGGGCAAAGGACGGGATCTACCTCAGGGGGACAGGTGCAAGCTCTTATGGTACAGGGTCAGGCAAGGGGGCAAGTTCAGGCTCTCGCGGTTCCACCGATTCAGGAAAGAGGTAGAACTATTTCCATTGAAAGTCTGGTTTTTCTATTGGATCATCCTGTCCGTACATTGTTTGATTCTGGCGCATCGCATTTGTTTATCTCATCATCATTAGTTGAGTCACTGCACTTAGACACCAGTCTAGTAGACGATCCCTTGGTTGTTTCAAACCCAATTGGGGGCTCCACTTATTTGTCCATGATATGTTTGGGTTTGAAGATTTCTATACTTAGCATTGAGTTTAGATGTGATGCCTTTGTTTTGGGCTTCACGGGTTATGGGTTGATTTTGGGCATGGACTGGTTATCCAGTAATGGTGTCGTTCTTGATTGCGAAAGGAGAGTTGTTAGGCTCATGACCCGCTTGGGTAACACTCTCGAGATCTCTTGTAATCCCATGGATTCTGTTATGCTAAGTTATCTTGAATCGCTTGACACTTCAGTCGAGAGTTTGCGATCTGTTAGAGTGGTCCGGGAATACTCGGATGTGTTTGAGGAGGTGAAGGGCTTACCTCCGAAGCGGGAGATAGACTTCCGAATATATCTGGTGGATAATGCTAAAACAGTATCTTTACCAGTGCGCCACATGGCTCCTTGTGAGAGGAGGGAACTCCATAAGCAAGTAGGGGAGTTGCTTGAGAAGGGGTTCATAAGACGAAGTATATCGGAGTGGGGTGCTCTAGTAGTTTTTGCCACGAAGGCGGATGGGTCCCTCAGACTTTGTGTAGACTATAGAGAACTCAACAAGCTCACAAAGAAGAATAGACACCCATTGCCGAGGATTGATGATATCTTTGATCAGTTGGTTGGCGCCTCAGTGTTTTTGCAGTTGGACTTGGCCACGGGGTTTCATCAGTTGAGAGTGGCTGAGGATAGCATAGACAAGACTGCCTTTAGGACTCCGGATGGTTTCTATGAGTGGCTGGTGATGCCATTTGGTTTAACGAACGCCCCTGCATACTTTGTTGATTTGATGAGTAGGGTGTTCAGGGAGTTCCTTAATAAGTTCGTGTTGGTCTTTGTTGATGACATCTTAGTGTTTTCTAAGAGTGAAGAAGAGCATGCCCTACATCTTAGGGAAGTGTTGGAGACTCTTCGAGCGCATAGCCTTAAGGCTAAATTCTCTAAATGTCACTTCTGGAGGAAGGAAGTGCGGTTCTTGGGGCACGTGGTCTCCAAGGAAGGGATAGCTGTGGATCCCGCAAAGGTAGTTTCCATCCAAGATTGGAAGGTTCCGAAGAATGCTACCGAGGTGAGGAGTTTCTTGGGGTTGGCTGGCTACTATAGGAAGTTTATCAAGGACTTCGTGAAGATATCAGCCCCATTAACTCGCTTGACGAAGAAGAATCTAGTCTTCACATGGGACGTAGATTGTGATGATGCGTTCCGACGGTTAAAGAGAGCTTTAACACAGCTCCAGTCTTAGTGTTGCCAGATGGGAGTAAGCCATTTGTTGTCTATACCGATGCTTGTGGGACAGGACTAGGCGCAGTCTTAATGCAAGAGGGAAGGGTAATAGCCTACGGTGGAAGGCAGTTGGGAAAGCATGAGAAGAATTACCCTACCCATGATTTAGAGTTGGCCGCTATTGTTTTTACGCTTAAGATTTGGCGCCATTATCTTCTGGGAGAGAGGTTCGAATTGTTCACTGACCTCAAATCATTGAAGTACTTGTTTTCTCAGAAGGATTTGAACTTGAGACAGCAAAGGTGGATGGAGTTCTTAGCATCCTATGATTTCGAGATAGCGTATACTCCTGGCAAGGGTAACGTGGTGGCGGACGCCTTGAGTAGAAAAAGGTTGTCCTTGAGTCCATTGTTCGTGGAACGACGAAGCTTGGAATTTATCTCGATGTTTGATTTCAGACCTTCCGTTGACTATATACCCGGTTTGCTAACATCCTTGGAGGTCAGACCTACTCTTTTGGGACGGATTGGCGAGGCACAGAGGGACGACCCACAGTTGGTTGAGTTAGTAGAGAGGCTCATAAGGGGGGAGTCATCCAGCCATTTGAGTAGGTACACCCTAGACGATAGGGGGTGCTTACGTAGAGATGGTAGATTTTGTGTACCGCAAGACGAGGGTTTGAGGAAGGCTATTCTTGATGATGCACACCGTTCTTGGATGACCATTCATCCCGGTGGGGACAAGATGTACCAAGACACGAAGCGAGTTTTCTTTTGGGTCGGTATGAAGAAAGATGTGGCCGAGTATGTCGCTAGATGCTTGGTATGCCAACAAGTGAAAGCGGAGCAAAAGAAACCTGGTGGGTTGCTTCACCCATTGGAAGTTCCATAATGGAAGTGGGATAGCGTCTCGATGGATTTTATTGATGGGTTACCTAGGTCGAGGAAGGGTAATACGGGAATTTGGGTTGTGGTAGACAGACTTACTAAGAGTGCCCATTTCATACCCGTGAAGAGCAAGAGGACTACTCCATGGTTAGCTTCAGTTTATCTTCGAGAGATAGTTCGATTGCATGGAGTACCCTCTAGCGTAGTGAGTGATCGAGATCCTATCTTCACTAGCGAGTTTTGGAAGAGTTTGCAAGAGGCGGTAGGGACTCAGTTGTGTTTGAGCACCGCATATCATCCTCAGACAGACGGCCAGACCGAGAGGGTGAATCGTGTTTTGGAAGACCTTTTGAGGCTTTGTATCTTAGATTTTGGAGGTACATGGGAAGAGCATCTTCCGTTAGTGGAGTTCGCGTATAATAACAGCTTTCAGTCCAATATTGGTATGGCTCCTTTCGAAGCTCTTTATGGAAGGCCTTGTCGATCACCTACATGTTGGTGGGAATCTACGGATAAGATCTTGCTTGGGCCCTATATGGTTAGAGAGACTTCAAAGAAGATTGATTTGATTCGAAGAAGGATGAAAGCAGCGCAGGATAGGCAGAAATCTTACGCGGATAAGAGGAGGACGGATCTTGAGTTTGATGTTGGGGACATGGTCTTTGTCAAAGTATCTCCATTACGGAATGTTGTTCGCTTTGGGTCCGTTGGGAAGTTAGCTCCAAGATTTGTTGGGCCGTTTCGTATTAAGGAAAGGATTGGACGGATGGCATATAGAGTGGATTTACCTGAGAGACTTAGTGGGGTACATGACGTATTCCATGTGTCACATTTGAGGAAATGCCTACATGAGACCGTAGAGGTGGTAGAGCCGAGCTTACTTAAAGAAGTGGAGGTAAAGCATGATGCGACTATTCGACGAGCTCCTGCCCGCATCCTTGGATCAGAGATTAGGAAGTTGAGGAACAGAGAGGTGCGACTAGTCAAAGTGCAATGGGGAGAGGATGAGAGCAATGCTACTTGGGAGACAGAAGCGAAGATGCGTTCACTGTACCCATTCCTTTTTGAGGGTATGTCTTTTAACTTCTCCTTTATCGTTTGTCTAGTACTTATCTTATCTTTAGTATGTCCTCTCATTAGTACCTTTGACGTTTAGATAGGGTAAACCTATGGTTGAAACATGTGTTTGGGACATGTTATGTTTGATGGATGCGTGTGGATGCAAGTGGTTGCTAGTGGTTGCTCGTGGATGCATATACACACACTTTAGGCACTAGATCGGCTCAGCCACTTCATATTGCATATTGCATATAATGGTGTGTAGGTAGCTATATTAATGGATGTATAATGGTTGTGCTATCATATGGATGATGCATTTTGGTGAATGGTTGTGCACTCATGTAGAAATAGTATGTGTCGATAAGGTTCTTTCGCATACATATTGGATGCATGGCACTATCATGGTTTGCATTAAGGAGGTCAACTGAATCAGTAGACCGCCGGATTTTGCATTAGACAGGGAACATATACACACACTTTTTGCATATGTTCATACAGCATTAGAAACTCTAAGGACAATGGATGCCAGTGTTTGATGGTTTGAGTAGATGGTTGTTTGGTTGGTAGGATACGTTCTTCTTGACTTAGAGATTTCGGGGACGAAATCCTTTAAGTAGGGGAGAATGTAACACCCCGTATGTTGAATAACTTGCTATAATATAAAACAGGGTAGAATTAAATTTTAAATCTGAACCAGGGGAAACGGGCTATGCCATTGCGTTCGTCTCGGAAAAATACGCGAAATAGAGTCCGAGTTTTCGAAAACCGGAGTCCGTACGACCCAGTTAAGGCCCGAAGAAGTTTTCAGAAATTCAAAACAGATTTAAAATACGAAAATTTCACATTTCAGAAGTAGCGGGAAAATTCCCGCCAGACCCAGGGAGTCGACCTGGGGGTTGACTGGGGAGTCGACCTGCCCACCAGGTCGACTAGGGTGTCGACCCTAGTGTCGACCTGGGGGTCGACCTCCCTGGTCGAGCCCAGGTGACCTGGGTGCACCAGTTTGGCTTTTGGGCTGTGTTTTGGTGGCTAGGACGTGATCTGACGGCTCTAATCTGAATTAGGGTTAATCTAATGGCCTAAAACACCTAACTAATCTATAAATACACCCTAAGACTACCCTAATTCATACTAAAAATAGCTACAACACCGTTATGCTGTCAAAATGCAACTTGAAGGAGACTCCATCAAATTAAAGAGGAAGATAGCTTCTCAAATCAACCTCTAATCAACTCTAGCAACTTAATCTTCTTCTTAGGAGTGCTAATCAACAAGTTGTGAGTTTCTATAGCCTTAATGACCAATTGTTGAAATTATTATGATAGGATATAATGAGGTTATGGCTATGAATGTGGATCAATGCAAGTTATGCAAGTTATATGCTATGTGTTAAAGATGTTATGCATGTTATGCAAGTTATATGCTATGTGTTAATGATGTTATGCATGTTATGCAAGTTATATGCTATGTGTTTGTGATGTTATACAAGTTATGCAAGTCATATGCTACATGTTCATGATGTTATGCAAGTTATGCAAGTCATATGCTACATGTTCATGATGTTATGCAAGTTGTATGCTATATAGTCATGATGTTATGCAAGTGTTAGGCTATGTGTTCATGATGCTAGTTATGCAAATTGCTATGATAAACATTGATCCATTATGACACCATGATTATGCAAGTTTGGTGTAAGATTATATGCAAGTTCATATATGATATGTTATGCAAGTTTGGTGTTTGATTATATGCAAGTTCATATATGACATGTTATGCAAGTTTGGTGTTTGATTATATGCAAGTAACATGTGCAAGTTGACACCTTAGTATGATATGCATACATATGCAAGTTAACCCCTT
This sequence comes from Allium sativum, assembly GCA_030737875.1. Taxonomy (NCBI): domain Eukaryota; kingdom Viridiplantae; phylum Streptophyta; class Magnoliopsida; order Asparagales; family Amaryllidaceae; genus Allium; species Allium sativum. The sequence goes on from CM060921.1 coordinate 231,812,444, forward strand.
TGTATGTCATACATACATATGCTAGTTTACCCCTTTGTATGACATAAATAACTTATGCAAGTTAACCTCCTTATGACATATGTGATTCATGCAAGTTTGGGTTGATTATTTATGCTAGTTGGGTTTGATGCTATATGCATGTTGACACCTTTAAACCCATGTTGATGCTAATGTTATGCAAGTTGAACCCATTATATTTGTGATGAATCTTCCCTTTTATGTCATGTTAGCGAATTACGTGGGGAACAATGGGGTTAATATACATGTTAATGAAATGGTGTGAAGTTGGTATGATTATGCATACCATAAAGTGGATGGACATAATTGATTCAATTATGTACATCGTTAAAATTGGAATTAATTAGGGAAAATTAATTCGGGGGTGATTAATTAGGTGTAATTAATCGACTAAGACACGAGGTTGGACCCTTTTGTAGCGTAAGACTGCCCGGAACCGACCAGCAAATCCAGCGGCTACAAATGATTGGCCCAATGTGAGAGGTCTTAGGCACAAACTAAATACGTGAAAAGTGTATAGACACGAGGTTAGACTCGGTTATGGCGTAAGGCTGCCCGGACCCAACCGGCAAATCCAGCTGCCATAAAAGATAGTCTAATGTGAGAGGTCTTTACAACGGTTATGTTCTTAATTAATTAAGAAACACTTAACCAGATAAGCATGTAGTGGGCATGAGGGGTTAAGTCGATGCCTTGGGTGGCATGTGGAAATCAAGTAAGTGCCTTGGGTGGCATGAGGAAATCTAGTGGGTTGCCATGGGTGGCAATAGAAAATACGATTAGAATACTTAACCAAGTGGAAACATGTAATTAAACATGATTAAAGGGTTAAGTGGGATGCACTAGATAAAGTGACAAGCTTAGGTGGTAGCTTGTGGGGGGGGCCATTTCACCCAGTAACCCATATGTATCTTATTGGGCTCGACCCATGTCGAGGACGGGACACGCGTACTGGGCTTGATTATAAGATGCCAAAACGGGTTAGCGGTGGCAACGCAAGTCCAACGGGTTTCATATGCGTGTGTGGACCCGGGCTGGTAGGTAAGACGTTGTTGCATCGTGTAGGTATAAGCCGTGCACCATTTGCTGTATCGGGTTGCCACTTTGGGGAGTGATACAGCCCATTGTGGGGCCAGCACGGGTATCTACGGTAGGGAGCTGATCGCTTGGGGAGTAGTGGATACACCTAGTGGAGATAGAGGCAGACGACACCTATGTAGTCAGCTAGGGGTAAACGAAACTCCTGGGTAAATTTTCTAAGTCCTTGGGTGGGATCAACCTTTAAGTAGGAATGACTGGTGTGGTGCAGTTAGTAATTACCCTTGGGTGGGTAGATGCGTCTTTACCGTTATCTTAGTTCATCCTATGTCTAGTGGGCTACTTAGTGTAGTCATTTATCCCCAGTCATCCCGTACCAGGTTTATATCATACCCTAATTACTTTAATGATTGTGTTGTTAAAGTTATAGGGCTCACTCAGACTTATGTCTGACCCCGTTGTTTTTATCTTTTTCCCCCTCAGGTCCTCAGGTGGGGCCTAGCACTAGTGGGCTTTGATCAGATTTCTTTATCTATCTCTTAGAGCTTGGACCGTGATGTAAAGCCCAGCTTATCTTTTCTATTATGGCTATTGTTTATGTAGTGGGATTATGTACTTATGTTTTTATCAGGATGGATATTTAGTACTTGACTCTTTATGGTGTTGTAACTAAACATGTTTACCTTCTGCTGCAATGAAATGATGTTTTTGATTTTCAAGTATTTATATCTGTCTTGTTGTAACTTTTCTGTTCTATACTCACTTAAAATGCTCCACCGAAGTTAAGGCATTCCCTTTGTGAGTGACCTTAGCGGGTGTGGGGTGTTACAACTTTCATCCTGTGGAAGTTTGGGGTCATCACAGTTGGTATCAGAGCTTTGGTTAAACTTAGCTTTGGGATATAACATATTTATGATAATTCGTTTACATAGAATCATAATATTCTATGGCGAACATTTCATGAGATACATAATAGCCAATCACTTTATCATCATCTTTCCATTCATCCTTCGATCTTTTCTATCTATTTGAATCACCATTACAGTTGTTCTGACTCTTTCCTTGATCGTACAGAACCAACTAAAAATGAGTACTTGTGCCGCTAGAACTTCTAGAGTTAGAACAACGGGGCAAAATGTTATTGGAACCAAGGAGCCCGCAGTTCAAGAACCACCACCGCAGACCTTTGACTTGGTGAGGGTAGTAAAGAATTTTAAGAAATTAGATGGAGTTCCGTTCAAAGGTACAGAGACCGTGACGCAGGCTCGGGCATGGCTTAAGAATTGTGAAAGGATATTTAGAGCGCTAGAACTAGAAGATCAAAAGAAGAGATTTGTGGCTTCATGGATGCTCCAAGGCGAAGCACAGCTTTGGTGGGAAGAGGCCAATATAGGAGGAGATGAAGTAAATATGACTTGGACCAAATTTAAAGAGTTGTTTAATGAAGAGTATATTGCAAGGCAAGAGGTGGAAAGGCTTCATGATAAGTTTGCCTGTTGCTATGAGAAGAAGTCTGAAGAAAGCAGTTCTGGAGCCGCTAAGACTTATGATAAGACTAAGCTGCAATGCTACCACTGCCAGAAGTTTGGACACTATAGCAAGGACTACGGGAATGCAAAGAAGGCCAGAAGAGAGGACACTAGAAGATGCTATAACTGCCATAAAAAGGGTCACATCAAACATAATTGTCCACTATTAAGGAGTTCCCAAGTTGCCCATGTGTACAAGGGAGCAAGTGCACCACCTTCTTCCGCACCTACTTCTTCTGAAGGAGTAGTTAAGCCTGATGTTTTAGGTGGTACTATTTCTGTTAAAAACATTCTTTATGTTGGTTCCTACCCTTCTATTCTTCCCTTTTTCTTTTCGAGGACGAAAAGTTCTTAAGCGGGGAGATTAAACAACCCGGAATTTGGGGCCAATTTAGAAAATTTCATTTTAGAGATTCTAGGGGTGTTTAAATATTTAAAATAAATTATTTCAAATAAAAATGAATGGAAATTTATTTTGAGCAAATTTAATGCAAATATATTCAAATAAATTACATAAAGAATTAGAAATAGGATGGTAGTTTGAAAAGTCAAACTTGAACTTTGACTAACTACACAGGATGCAGAATAAACCGGATTTTGATGAAATGAAAAGTATTTAAATCTGTTAATGAATATCTTTCTAACGAATCTGAAAAATCGAAGTTTCATAGCGGGAATCAAAAGTTATGGCCAAATGAATTTTCAGAAAGGTCGCTATAGAAAATCTATCGCCTTTGAAAATCGACATTTTGCATACGACCTCGGAATTCGACAAAACCACTTTTGTTGGATCCGGGATGTAAAATTATTGCTAGGTTTCAAATTTCATGATTTTTAAAGCTAGTATTTGAGCGTGGCAAAAGAAACTGTGTTTTGTCAATTTCGGTCAAAATTAATTGATTGAAAAATAGCCATTTTTCAAACAGTCTCAAAATTCGATGAAATAAATTTTTTTGGGATCGTATCGTCATAAGAAATCCAAAAATAATTTTTTTTGGATTTTTCCGACTTCGTATGTGACCCCAGTAAAATTAGAAAGTACGTTCGAATTAAAAATAAAAGAGTTAATTTGAAAATAAAAGAAACATGCTTTTAACTTCAGAATTGGACTTCGGCAATAGCGCCATTGTGTTCAAAAGGCGTCAAAACCTATTGTTCGACAGTCGTTGAGCGCGAATTGGAGTTCGAACGAAAAACCCTAATTTTGGGGTTAAATAAATAAATTAATTAATTAGAAAATACTAGTATATATACGGGTCGTGTACAGCGTCTTCTTCCCCGTTCGTGAAACCCATAGCCGCCCCCCTCTTCAAAACTTCTCACCTCCTTCTCTTCCAATCCGTAGAGAATTAGACTACCCCGTAGTTGAGTTTTTCGAAGCCCTCTTCTTTCTCTTCGACCCCGTACCAAAATTGTCCCTCCCCGTTGCCTGAAACTGCCGCCCTGACACCCTGAAGGCCGCCGCCGCCGAGCTCCGCCCAGCCCCGACCACGCAGCCGAACTCCCCCCTCTGGCCGAACACCCGCCTCTCCAAGCCCTTCGACGTCACGCCATCCATTCTGGAAACGATCGAATACAATTTCTGCAAAATCAAATCAATGTTTTGAACAGTTTAAGTATGAAATTCATTTCAGATTTTGCCACGCTTCTGGCTGTGGCAACTGCAGTTGTTAAAAGTTAATTTTGTTCAAAAATTGATAATTAACACATACGAAATCCAAACTGAAAATTTTTAGATTGTGCGAGACCATGACGGCAAATAGAGGTTGCTGAAATCAAGTGCGACCATTTTCTGAATTTTTGGATTTTTCTATTCCCTTTAATCAAGGTGATAATTTATTTTTAATTAAATTTAATTAAATTAATTGTTATTCTTGCATCATGAGAAGTTAAGAATCAAAAATAAATGGATCGACGATGGATGTTATTATGAGTTATAGATCTGAATTGTTGCAATGTTATAATTTTAGATCTGAAATTTTAAGTGTTAGATGTGAGATATCCTTATTTAAATTAATTAAATAAATAAATAATTTGTTTGTGACGTAGTGATCCCATGTTTAATCTTCAAATCTATTTTGTTAGATATGATTTATAATGTTTGATATGTGGCTACGATGGATAATTATAGATCTATATACATTCGTCACACCTTATGTTATCACCTTCGTTTATGTTGAATTGATTTATTTTATCAATTCAAAAATAAAAGAAATATGATTGTCACTTCTTGTGTTATGTTATCACATGAAATCGAACCTTATATTTTGCGCTATGTTACGATGTTGAAGATGAACCTTATTTTAGCGTTATGTTGACGCATTGAAATTGAACCTTGACATTAGAAACATGACATTAGGAAACTTGACATTTATATTTATTTACATTTTGTTTGTAATTAAAAGGTGAATTTCATCGTATGTCAAATTTACATTTTTATATGTAAATTATAAAGTGAACTTAATGTTGTATGTTAAAAATTACATTTTTCTTTGTAATTAACATGTAAATTCCATCGTATGTAAAATTTACATTTTTATATGTAAATTATAAAGTGAATTTATGCTGTATGTTAAAAATTACATTTTTCTTTGTAATTAACATGGAAATTTTATCGTATGTTAAAACTTACATTTTTATATGTAAATTATAAAGTGAATTTATGCTGTATGTGTAACCCCCCACCTCCGCTAGGGTCACTCACAAAGGGAATGCACTAGGTTTGGTGAAGCATTATCGAGGTAAACATGCACAGAAATATTACAAGACAGAACATATATAAAACAGCGGAAGTAAAACAAATTTCATTACCTTTATAAAATAAGGTCTAAAGCCTTTTACATCAGAATACATCAAAACCTGTCTTGCAATAATAAAGAAGCATAAAACCATTTCATGAATTATTCCCCAAGTAAAACAGTAAAGTAGCCATAGCCAAGAAAGGTCCAAGCCATGCGTGATGACCTTCAAGCAGAAGAAATCCGAACTAGATAACATTGTTTCCTCCCTGAAACCTGGGGGGAAACGGAAGACAAAGAGGCGAAACAAAACGGGGTCAGTCATAAAGACTGGTAAGTCCTATCTACTTCCAGTATAAAAACAGGTAAAGGTTAACATGACATGCATAAACTAAAAGTAAATATAAGGATGACGACAAGATAGATAAACTAAACCAGGGTAACAGGCTGAACTACTGTAGCAAGGTAAACTAAGATATCATGATAAACTACGGTGTCATGATAAATCAAGGTATCACATCGTCAGGTTTCTATCAAGTATAATATCCCAAGGTATCTATCCTGTATAACATCCCACGGTATCTATCATGTGTATTTCTCCTGGTTCTAACATGTATATTTGCTCTGCATCTCTCGTACTAGTATCCCAACCCGCGTCATGTGTTAACTATGAATGTCCCTTGCCCAATGTCATGTAATGGTCCATGTCAACCTAATATATAGCATATGTAGGTTTTCCCAACTCGTATGTTTCTTTCCATGTATAAGTTCAGTCCTTTGCCGTAGGCCATACGGGCTTTCCCATGTAAACGTTTTATCCTTGAGGTTAATTTGGACTGCTACCCTTAATCTAGTTATGTTTCCTTACCATGAACTATCGCGCTTTCACTTAGGATTTATGCCACCTAGGACCACTAGGGATTATGCTACCTAATGAACGTTTCCATGTCTCGGTTTGGGTTCAGCCACCTAGGGCTACTAGGGATTATGCCACCCGTCAACCGCGCCCTTTTATCCCACCTATGTATCGTGAACCGTTTTCCATGTCTAGACGCACATGTTCCTCAATGTGCCATCCGAGTTTCATGCCAGGGCAAATCAAGAAATACGGAACTCGGTCGGGAGCTTTAAGTCGTCTGCTGATGCATATATCAAGGTCTGTTTTTGTACCCGTGGCTATGGTCCCACGTGACCCCTCCCTCAACTACTGAAAGGCAATCCAAGAAAAATCATGTATGAGAACTACACTAAGGCCCATCGATGCCCACTTCCAGATAGCCAACCTCACCCATAACTCGATAGCTAGTATATGGTCTGTTGGGAGTTCCCTGCCTTTCCGTACGTACACGATTGACTAAAGATGGTAGGTAGTCGGCGACATGCTATCCCGGGGCAAAATCAAGTATCGTCGACTCCACGCTAATCCATCCCAGTCTTTAGGTCGCTCGCATAGCGACCAAGGCATACTCTTGGCTCTTCTACCGCAGACCTTAACCCCTGTGAAGCCGGGTTTCATGGACTACTTGCCACCTCACAGAGGGATACCAAGAGTACCCTCACGTTCCCCGAAGCTTCCGCTTCGTCACCCAGTTCGCTGGAGCTTTTATCCAAGTCAGATAACTTGCTCCTCCTCGTATACTAAGCGATGACCTACCGTACCAGGTTACTCATCTCTTTATGAACTAGTCTCATGTCCTTAGCTAAGAATTATTACTTAGTTATCCTTAACTAAGGTTTACCACTTAGCTTCTCTTTCCGCTATCCTCGTTAACTACGATTCCCAACCTAGTCCCCTGAGCTAGGGTTTTGTCAAATGGGTTAAGTGTTGTTATCCAAGTTAATGACTTAACCCGCCTACGAATCATGTCAAGATCGGCTAAGTACTCAAGTTCAAGGCTTAGCCCTACAGGTTGGTTAAGTGTACCAAGAAGCTCATGACTTAACCTTATCGAGACAAACTGGTTAAGTATTTATTTGTCTTAACCCTATCAGATTATCATGTTAGATTGATTAAGCATAGATTATCTTAATCCCATCAGATTGTCGAGTCGGATTGGTTAAGTGTAGGTTAACTTAACCCCATCCACTAATCGTATTACACTGGTTAAGCCTAATTTAAAAGGTCTTGTGACTTAACCCTACCAGACCCACGTATTTGATTGGATAAGTGTAGGTTACTTAACCTCATCAAATCATCACGTATAATTGGTTAAGTATAAGTTACTTAACCCCATTAAATTATCATATTAAATTAGTTAAGTATTGGTTACTTAACCTCATTGGATTACCAAGTTTAGATTGGTTATGTTTTTAACTTAACCCCATCGAAATACTGTGTTTAGATTAGTTAAGTATAGGTTACTTAACCCCATCTAATTACCGTGTTTAGATTAGTTAAGTCTTAATTACTTAACCCCATCTAATTACCAAGTCGGATTTGTTAAGCGTAAATTACTTAACCCCATCCCCTAATTGTCTTGTATGGTTAAGTGTCATTAAGAAATCAAGCCCGGTCCCACTTAACCTACCCATTCGTGTCATATCGGTTAAGTGTCATTAGTCAAATTTACTTAACCTTATCATGTGGCATTAATTTAATTAATGCACTCTTAACCTCTCACATTAGACCTTGTTGTGGTTACTAGTTAAGCCGGGCGGGTCCGGGTAGATTTACACCACAACCTAGTCTAACCTCGGGTCTTAAGCGCGACATGACCAACTTCTCACATTGGATCCTATTGTTTGTAGCCACTAGTTAGGCCGGGCGGGTCCGGGTAGATATATGCTACAAACTCAACCCAACCTCGAGTTAGCCACTTTCATGTTTGGTCTAGTGTCTTTTTACACTTACAACCCACCCATGTCTAGTTCAAGTTCCATGTTTTCCCACGTGTCATGATCATATTTAAATGTACCATGAATGTCATGTTCTCATGTAAGCCCCATGTCAAGTTTTTCATGTCATACCCACGTTTTTCCTAAGCTACCAAAACGTATTTCCAACCCAAGTGGAAGCGAGTCACATAGTAGGGTATTATGCCAACATATTGGCCACAAACATGCATAGTATCATAAGGGAATTTGGCCACAAATATGCATAGTATCAATAAGGGAATTTGGCCACAAACATGCATAGTATCATAAGGGAATTTGGCCACAAGCATGCATAGTTTCATAAGAGGATTTGGCCACAAACATGCATAGTTTCATAAGAGGATTTGGCCACAAACATGCATAGTGTCATAAGTGAATTTGGCCACAAACATGCATAGTGTCATAAGTGAATTTGGCTACAAACATGCATGATACATAAGGGGTTCGGGTTCATTTACATGCATAAGCCCCAAAGTCAAATCTTTGCCAATGTTTCACAAGTCAAACGGTTCCCAAAGGTTCATGCTAGCATTCCATAGATAAAGATTCAAACTTGCAAGATATACTAGGTTATACATAACATGAGTGGCATGATTAAGTCGCTAAAACATAACCCAAAGTCATATGTTCATGCTAAAGGGGCAAACTAGGTTTACATGGGTTAACATACTCATGTTACATCTCGTTTTGTCCCATATCACATTAGAACCACCGTTAGAATCTACAAGTAGCTAGAACTTACATAGCGTGGCAAGAGGACTAGGAGCATGAATCATTTTGACGAAGAAAGGTGGCTCCTTTGATGAAGAACCGTCATGAAATCGCCATAGCAACGTTGATTTGGCCTCGATTTGGTGTAGCAAGCTTGCACCTTTCAATTCGGATCCGATTTCATGCATAGTCTCTTGGAGTTGGAGATGGAGGCCATGATCACTCGGCATTTGGACAGCACTTCATGGCATGAGTGAATTATGAGGTGTTTAGGGTTGGCTTAGGGTCTTTTTATAGAGATTAGGAGTAGTTTAGGCCGTTAGATTAACCCTAGGATAGATCCAAGCCCTCAAAAATCGTCACAAGCCTCCAAAACCGAGCCAAACAGCAAAACAGGTGCACCAGGTTGTCTGGGTCCAACCAGGCAGGTCGACCCTGGGGTTGACTCCCCAGTCGACCTGGTTGGCAGGGGGTTGACTCCCCAGTCGACCTCCCCTGGTCTGGCGGGAAATTTCCCCGCCTCTTCTGAATTCTGAAACTTGAAATCTGTTTTGAATTTGAATTTTCCGTGAAACTTCGCGAGTCCATATCTCGGTCATACGGACTCCGATTTACGAAATTTCGGACTCTATTTCGCGTATTTTTCCGAGACGAACACAATGGCGCAACCCGTTTCTCCTGATTCAGATTTTATAATTAAATTCTTCCTTGATTCTTGATTTAACATGTTGTTAAATTTCGGGTTGTTACATTCTCCCCTCCTTTAAGGATTTCGTCCTCGAAATCTCCAAGTTAGGAAGAACGTATCCTACCACCCATCATCCATCAACTCAAAACATCATCCACAGGCAACCATGGTCCTTAGATGATTTCTAACGCCGTATGAACATATGCAAAACATGTGTGTATATGCTCCTTAGCTAATGCTAATGATCAGGCCTGAATGATCTTTCTAATGCAAAATATGCTTAGTGCCATGAGTCCAACATGTATGCAAATAGTCCTAGTCATATAAGTACTATATGCGTGCACAAACATTCATTCATATGCAACATCCGCATGATAACACATTAACTTTCAAACTAGTATAAATACTCGTGCATATGCAATGCAAAATGTGAGTGCGTCGATCTAGTATCTAACGTGTATTCGCGCATCCACGAGCAACCACTTGCAACCATTTGCAACTATATCAATCATAACATGTTTCAAATACATGTTTACATCCATAGAGTTCTATCTAAGGTTCCCAAGATAAGATCGAGGAGATAAACAAGACAAACTCCTTATGGGGTTTGTAACAGAAACAGGACTGAGAGGATATCCACCAAGCGATAGCATGCAAGCAAGCTCTAGGGATCAACGATATACTCTTAAAAAGAGACATGATGCACGTGTCTAGCCTTAGGTCTTCTAAGTCGCGTTTCCTTGAGCTTAATTCCTCGGTGCCTTGACCATCTTTGACTTCATGATTTCGTAGCTCCTTGATTCCTATTTCCAAGGTATGAGTTGAAACTCATTTCATCGTCGCCTCTCGTTCCACTTTCACTTATTCTTTCCCTAGTATACTTGGCTCAACCATATCTGCGTACTCATGCAAGCTCTCCAAAATTCACTAGTGAATTCTGGATCTCGTTTACCAATGCCAATCCATGTTACCACATACACTTACTAGGGTGATTCCTATAACCCATGCTTAAGCGGAATGGACCATCCGCCTTAGTGGCGAACGTTACTCGATCGGATCAGAGATTTCCGATAAATGCATCAAGAGATTCTAGGTAACTAACCATGACAGAACCCAAAAGGTTACACGAAACTTCGAGGGTATTACCAAGGCAAGCTAAGAGTTTAACTACCCTCCTTCCAAAATCGAGAATGGCATCCCTTACTGGATAACCACTTCATCCCTAGAATCCATCCATAGCTCAACAATAGAAGTATTGCTTCTAATCTCAACACTTGACATTTACACTCTCAATCCAAACAAGTCATGAATAAATGGACCGACTCTCCAACCAGATTTTGGGACTAAACTGGGATCATTTACCATGCTAGTACTAAGGTGCAGAGACTCAACTATCCAAGCAGACTTAAATGATACGATGATCAAGGCAAAGTCTGGACGGGATGATAGGAAAGAACGACTAAACCTTTACCAGAAACGGTACCATTTCTTTTAGGTACCCTAGAAATGGGAGCGTATTATTGCTCTCTCCGATGATCTTGTCCTTGTCCTCCTTGATGGACTAAGCCATACCAACAGTTGCTTATCCTTAAGCTCGCGTCCTTTATCCTTACTTTTATTATCCTTCCTTGTACCACGGCAGCAGGTCTCTCGAGAACCACCTCCATCGTACGGGAAACACCTACGTGGCTAGACAAAGATTAGTCACAGTTAGAACAACTGTGACCACAGATGGAGGAAAGAAAGGAAAGGAGATTCAATCAAGGGATCAAAGGATAGTGCTAATGGCCTTTGGGGAATAGCCTTTTAAAACGAACTTTTCTTGAAAAATGCTTCTTTGTAAAACGGTTTCTCAAATAGTTTTCAGAAGGTTTTAAAAACTTTTGCCCAGTCTGGTAACCTTCTGCTCGGATACCAAATGTAACACCCCACCTCCGCTAAGGTCACTCACAAAGGGAATGCACTAGGTTTGGTGAATCATTATCGAGCTAAACATGCACAGAAATATTACAAGACAGAACATATATAAAACAGCGGAAGTAAAACAAATTTCATTACCTTTATAAAATAAGGTCTAAAGCCTTTTACATCAGAATACATCAAAACCTGTCTTGCAATAATAAAGAAACATAAAACCATTTCATGAATTATTCCCCAAGTAAAACAGTAAAGTAGCCATAGCCAAGAAAGGTCCAAGCCATGCGTGATGACCTTCAAGCAGAAGAAATCCGAACTAGATAACATTGTTTCCTCCCTGAACCCTGGGGGGGAAACGGAAGACAAAGAGGCGAAACAAAACGGGGTCAGTCATAAAGACTGGTAAGTCCTATCTACTTCCAGTATAAAAACAGGTAAAGGTTAGCATGACATGCATAAACTGAAACTAAACATAAGGATGACGACAAGATAGATAAACTAAACCAGGGTAACAGGCTGAACTACTGTAGCAAGGTAAACTAAGATATCATGATAAACTACGGTGTCATGGTAAATCAAGGTATCACATCGTCAGGTTTCTATCAAGTATAATATCCCAAGGTATCTATCCTGTATAACATCCCACGGTATCTATCATGTGTATTTCTCCTGGTTCTAACATGTATATTTGCTCTGCACCTCTCGTACTAGTATCCCAACCCGCGTCATGTGTTAACTATGAATGTCCCTTGCCCAATGTCATGTAATGGTCCATGTCAACCTAATATATAGCATATGTAGGTTTTCCCAACTCGTATGCTTCTTTCCATGTATAAGTTCAGTCCTTTGCCGTAGGCCATACGGGCTTTCCCATGTATACGTTTTATCCCTGAGGTTAATTTGGACTGCTACCCTTGATCTAGTTATGTTTCCTTACCATGAACTATCGCGCGTTCACTTAGGATTTATGCCACCTAGGACCACTAGGGATTATGCTACCTAATGAACGTTTCCGTGTCTCGGTTTGGGTTCAGCCACTTAGGGCTACTAGGGATTATGCCACCCGTCAACCGCGCCCTTTTATCCTGCCTATGTATCGTGAACCGTTTTCCATGTCTAGACGCACATGTTCCTTAATGTGCCATCCGAGTTTCGTGCCAGGGCAAATCAAGAAATACGGAACTCAGTCGGGAGCTTTAAGTCGTCTGCTGATGCAGATATCAAGGTCTGTTTTTGTACCCGTGGCTATGGTCCCACGTGACCCCTCCCTCAACTACTGAAATGCAATCCAAGAAAAATCATGTATGAGAACTACACTAAGGCCCATCGATGCCCACTTTCAGATAGCCAACCTCACCCATAACTCGATAGCTAGTATATGGTCTGTTGGGAGTTCCCTGCCTTTCCGTACGTACACGATTGACTAAAGATGGTAGGTAGTCGGCGACATGCTATCCCGGGGCAAAATCAAGTATCGTCGACTCCATGCTAATCCATCCCAGTCTTTAGGTCGCTCGCATAGCGACCAAGGCAAACTCTTGGCTCTTCTACCACAGACCTTAACCCCTGTGAAGCCGGGTTTCATGGACCACTTGCCACCTCACAGAGGGATACCAAGAGTACCCTCATGTTCCCCGAAGCTTCCGCTTCGTCACCCAGTTCGCTGGAGCTTTTATCCAAGTCAGATAACTTGCTCCTCCTCGTATACTAAGCGATGACCTACCGTACAAGGTTACTCATCTCTTTATGAACTAGTCTCATGTCCTTA